>VDFB02021189.1:0-93588 GCA_007258455.2 Sequoia sempervirens | reverse complement strand
GACATACATATAAAAATCAAACACAATTCAATTTCTATTAAAAATTTTACATATCCATTTTTGTTGGATTTTTGGATCCTAGATTTGAGATGCACAATGTTAAAGGAGATCCCATGACACATTCAAGGTTCTTTAGTGCTACATATTTGGATTTTGTATATGATGATAAGTTATTGGCTAAGTTCTTCCCATGAAATTTAATAGTATTATCTTCCATTTGGGTCTATTTTTTAATATTGAAATTGGCCAATGCAAATATTGGGAATGTTAGATTGAAGTTTATTATTTTAGATTTTTTGACTGTAAACAAGGATCTACAAAGTATATACATTCTTAACATTTGCATGTGCAAGTGAGATGAATGTTAAGAACTAAAGTTGTTAGAGGCTACCACACTTAATTATGAATCTTCTAATGCTTCATCTACATCATCCTACCCTTGTAAATTTGAAAAGAAAAATTATTTCCAAAAGGATAGTAAAAATAATGGAAATGACCATTGTACAAACTATACATTATAAATGTTTCTAATATAGTGCCAAATAACACCTCCGGCTTTTCGCTGTAAAATGCTTCAAAGGAAATTTACTTAGTGCTTGCATGATTACACACTTCTCTATTAGGCCATTAGATGATCTAAGAAGTTATTCCCCAAAAGATATAATGAGAAAAGAATTTTGTTATTAAATTTGTAGAGTTAATTGTAATTATACTCAACATTTTATGGGATTAGAATAATTGATTAAGTTTGATTGATAAAAAAAAAATTAGGTTGAGGGTTATGTGGGGTCAATCCTTCAATTGTTCCTCCTAATGAAAATTTAAATATTTTACACTAAATAAATCTAATAAAATGGTTTTGATATGAGAGATTATGAGATTGAGGTACATATACATGTTGTGAGCTTGGAAATCATTGGTCCACCTATGTATGTGAGGAATGATAATTTGTTGGTATTAATAAAATTATAAGGGTGCTTATTCTTCTTCTTATGTACTAGTGATTGACTTTTATATAAATTTCTATGGACTAACTAGTATTCAAACTTAGGACCTCCCATTTGGTGTTAGGATGCTCTACTATTGAGCTAATGGCTCACATTGTGATGAGTCTTTTTATGGCTTAGGTGTGTATAATTTCTCCAACACACTCCCTTGAACCACAACATAGGTGTCAAATGCACCTAGCTTGGCTCTAATACCATACAAGAATACCAATTATGAGGACCTCCTATAAAAATATGACATGAAAAACCATGAACAATATTTAAAAGATAATCCATAGTCTATCTTATTATTTATGCATATTTTCTAGGACCACCTATGCCCAAAACACAAAATAGTTTTTGTAAATACACCAATTAGATCTTATAAAATGCATTACTTATATCAAATTATATGGGGAATTAAATATAATTAATGATTACTTTTTCTTTTAGTATGAAAGAGGTTAAATTCCAATATATGTTCTAGTGGGCTTGATTGAGTGACAAGGTGGAGTGATTGTTGTAATGAAGAACTTGCTAGGAAAGCTAACCAAGTTAAAATGTACACCTATACATACATCATTGTGGTAATATAGACCTATGTCATAAAACACAATTGAATCCTATTAGTTCCAAAGTATTTTAGCAAAGAAGAGATAGAGGAATTTCCAACATGAGGCATAATTCAATCATAATATAATAAAACCATTAATCCATAGTTCTATGTATAAATGGACTGTTGTAGAGGAAAATATACACATTTAATTTGCAAGGCATAACTCAACAATATGAAAACATATAGTAGAATATTGTACATTATTCTCAGGATTTTTTCTTATTTGTGAGAAATGCAAACCTTCCATGCTAATTTTCTCTAGAACACACAAATATAGGGGGCAGTGTAATATCCCACCCTTTCCTAAATTTTTCCATAGCTAGTGATATGATAATATCCCAACAACTCTATGAATTTTAAAATTGAATGTTATGGACTATATTAAAATTATTTTGTGGACTAATAAACTAAAGAATATTCTTGATATTTAATTACACGTCTCTTGAGAAAAATAATGATTTAATATCTTATGAGTATTAAATTAGATTATGAGTATAATTTAAAGAATTATAGTCATGATTTTGTAATTGTCATGTAATAGACATAAATATCATTCCTTTTGTTGGTAAACCTACATATTTAGAGTAATATTATGAAGGTTAAATTTAAATGGTTTATCTAGCACTCAAATAATCATTCTAGACTAATATTTGATTTAAAATTTCTTTTACAATGATTATTGATTATATTTAATAAAAAATACTTGATATTCCCACCAAGTTATTAAGGGTGCAAATCAACTATTGACATGGACTAAACTATTGCAAACAAGGTAAATATATATAGTAGGAGTATCAACTAATGGTGAGGCACTTTAAGTCTAATCAAACATACAATATACCAAATAATATTAATGAAATAGTGGAGAAAATAAATAAATATTCAAACCTCATGAACACTAGAATTATAATATGGAGAAACCCTTTCAAAAAATCCCACTACTAAAGAGATATGAAACTTTTATTAATATTCATAACAAGATTATAACAATCCAATCCACTCAATCTTCTTTAGTCTAATGTTTTGGCTATTTCTACATAACACTATTTAAACCTTATGTCATACATTAAATTATATATAGAGCAAGGGAAACAAGAAATGATCAATTAATTTATGTAATGAGTGGAAAAAAATCATGGTCCACAAGAAAAGAACCCATGCCCCACTATGCATTGGAACATGTACACAAAATATAAACGAACTAATGATATAGGACCTTAAATCCCATAACCTTGATAGTAACCACTCCCAATACTAGTGCTTTATGATGAAGATGTCAACTACAATAAGTCTCATCTATTATGAAAAGATGCTCCACTCTTCCCAATGTAACTCCTAGTACAATAATCATCACGATCTCCTTATTTAATTTTATTATAATAATATCTTGAGCCCATTGCTTACCTTTTCATTTTTTCTCACATATCACACTATAAAATTTTGGAGCTCATTTTCACTTTGTGAGAGTCTCTCGAGGGTTTTAATGGTGTCCAAATTGATATTTTTTAGCTTAATGCATCAAGCTCATTAATATTTTTAATTTTAAGAAAATATTAAACTCAAAGCTCTAGACTGTAATTTATGCCCTTTAGAAAGAATTTAGAAAAAAGCAACATTAAAGATAAGATTTTAAGTGAATGGAACACTAATCCCAACTTACACCAACCAAGTACAAATGGGTATTTAGCTTCATGGAGATTCATTCATGGTTGGTGATGGTGCATGAGTAGGCTAATAGAGGAAGAAAGACCATATGTTCATTAAGAAGAAATTGGGAGAAAAAATAAGCTAAGTTTAAATTTGTAATGATAAGAGGATCTTGATTGAATTATATATATATAGTTCATATGAGAACCAAGGATAACATACTAGAGTAAATAAGCTTCGATAATAAAGGAATCTTGTAAGTATGGGGAAGAAAAATATATCAAACTAAATGCACTACCAAAAGATAGATCAATTGGGATTTTTTTATAGGAAAGTGTGATATTTAATTGAAATCCTAATGTATTAATGTTGTATCTTCAACAATCTTGGAATGAGTACTTGGATGCCTATGTTGTCAAAAGATATTATTATTTTACTATTAATTCTCCTCATGTTGAAATTTCCATGAACTAGTTAGGATGCAAATCTCCACCACTAAGCTACCCACCCACTTTATGACAAGTCAATTTACGATTTAGGTATGCTAATTTTTTTGACACCTTTTTCACATTGTGAGATATTACCAAATAATTATAATGGTCATTTGGTTTTGTGTGGATCATGAACCATGTAAGGGTGTGTTTATTGATCTTACTCACCAATAAAATGTATGCATTGAATAATTTTTGTTTTATCATCATTTTATCAACAAGCATATGCATATTTGAAGGTTTATTTAAAATTGACTAATGATATGTTGATTGAAACTATAGGATACATTATTTTACCTTAATTTTTTGGTCTAAAAGATGAGGGAAGTTCTTATTCTATGTCATATTCTTTCTTCTTTAGATGTATCTCATATTTTATTTGGGTATCCATGGATAAAGCAATATCAAGCAACATCATCTATGTTATGCCATCAAGGTATCAAATATGTTTGAACACTAGTAAAGAGGTTACAATTGCAAGAGATCCGTATATGCCTTTATTTTAGATTAAGTCATTTAACCTTAAATAATTTTAAGAACATACATAAGGATCCTCTATATAAGTGCAAGGATTCTTTGCCTAATTTGTAAAATTTTCAAAAGGAATAACAATGGTGGGAAAATCAAGACAAGATGCAACAATTTAGAATTCCTAAAGGGTTTACAATTATTAGAGCCAAAGTAGGTTATATGTAGGTTTTATATTATAAAATGATTCAAGAATCTATAAGGCCAAAAGAACCATAAGCATTGCAAACTTTAGTTTAGAAGCATAAGGGATTGGATATTTTCATTCCTAAACATGGTTTTCATAAAAAAAATTACTCATGTAGCAAACACACTATAGAATTCACAAAGAAGGTTAGGGTTTTTAGCTTCATTTGTTATATGGAGATATTTTATTGTAATGTACGTAATCAATGATATGATTCTTGATTTTTTATAAGATTTAATATTATAACACCTTAACAAATCAAGCTATGACTTTCATGGTTCACTCCTACATGTATGAAATTTGCATTTTCATCTACAAGTTTAACCCTAAATTTGTAGTTTTAAAATTATTTTGTGACCTTGACCCCTACACTTCTAGTCTTTAGGAATTTATTTATCTCCATTTTTTAGACTATGTTGAGAGCCATTATAATGTTTTTTTGCACTAACTTTCGGTGGAAACTTGTTTTTCCTTACTCAAACCCTTGGATTATGCAAAACGGGGAAGCAAAATACTATATTGAAAATGCTTTAAAAACTTTCAAACAAGTGCAATTTGAATTCAACAAATTTAAAAAAATTTGCATATAGGGTTTCGAAATTAAACAAATACATGTATTTTGAACTCAAAAAAAATGGAATTTTAAATACCTCGTGCTCAATAGTGGTCGATATGTGAATTGGAATGATGAAGTTTGAAGAGAGGACCCGAAATTTGTTTTCGCTGGTGAGAAATTTTGTTGGGTCACCATTCAGATTATGTTTTCCACGCGCAGGGACAGTGACTGACTGGTAAATTCACAGTAAAAATGTGAAAGTGAAAGCATTTTTTTTGTTTTTGTCATATTCAAGGGGTTCGGCCGAACCCACTTAAATATTGTTTTTTATTAGGCTCGGCGACTGGTTCGGCCGAGCCATGGGTTCGGCCGAACCAACTAAATGGTTTGGTCGAGCCATATGGTTCGGCCGAACCCATTTGATATGGAAAGTGGGAAAATTTTGAAATTTCCTTCCTCTTCAAAAGTGTAAACCACTTATGTGGCTTCACCCATATATATATCTTCTCTATGTCATCACCTACAAGCTTCTCCTTCATGTCAACCTTTTTCTTTCCATATTCCTTGTGTCGTAGTACCATTCAGTTACCTCACTATTAGGAGCCCCATCTAGTCATCCAATCAACATGGATTCCACAACAACGATGTGGAAAAGCATTGAATATTAGTTTTCTAGGTGTCGCCATCCACCACCATTAACTGTCACTTGAATTGAACTACTCACACTACCGAGCTCAACCTTCGATCGATAAGTCGAACTCCTGCCGATCAGGGAACAACGCTGGCCAAGGGGGTAGGAGCGTGATGCTCCTGCATCAGACTCCTGAAGTGATTAAAATCATGTGCTCTTGCACATGTCATCCTTTAGTTTTGATTTCTTCTTCCATACTTTCCAATTGTTCAGTCTTCTCGACTGTTGCTTTTGCAGTTTTACTATCTACACTTGTCGACTTCTCTCTTTCCATAGATACCTTCTCCTTCGGATCTCTTCATAAACTTTAGATCCCCACCATTCTTCCTCACAGTCTTCTACCTTTGTGGGAACTGATCCACTATAATCTATCCTCCTCTGAGAACACTCCTTCCACTGTTCATCCTCTGCTATATTGAACAATCGCTCAATATTTTGTATCTCCTCAAGCAACCCTTGATCCTCATCGAACACCAGACCATCATGCAGCATTAAATATTCTTCTTTACTAGCTACTTCTGCTTCCAAGAATATTTTGATTCTTCTCATCTCCTCTTTCAACTAGAGATCATCCTTTCCAACTTCTTCATCGAACATAGGCTCCTAGACTATTTTCTGCTCCTTTTCATCTTTGTCTTTTTCTTTTATAGTTGCACCCACAAGTACATCCTCTATACTTTTAGCAACCTCCACCTCTAGTGCAACCCTCTGAAAACTTAACATCGCCTCTATTTTTGCAATCTCTTTTGTGGACACTAAATATTCCTCATCTAGCCCTTTATCAAACACATGACCTCCACAAATCTCCCTATTTTGCATACCTGCATTCACATCATTAGAAAATAAACTAAGAGACCAGGTTGTCTCATCAAGTGCCTCCTCTCTGGACACTTCCTCTTCCTTTTTCATTTCTTCTTCCGGTGCACCTTGCTACACTACCCTTGCATCTTTCTTTTTGAACCCCCTTCAAGGGCATCTAGTCTTGCTTCTATTTTCTTCAATTCTTCAATGAGCTTCTTTTTGCTCATCTTCTCCCAATACTCTTCCCAGAATTGGATTATCACTAGTCTCTTCATGACCCTTCTTGTCCTCCTATTTGAAGACATCGTCAAGAACTCACAAGTTTTTCTATAGTTACAAGTCTATCTTGCAACAATTTTTGTTTTTAATTAGGGTATCCACCCTTTGCAATTATAGGTCCTTCCTGCAATAAATTCACACTTCGCTCCAAGCTTATGTACCTCCTCTACCCTTTGCAGTCATAGGTCCTTTCCTACAAAAAAACTCTCTAGGGTTCAAGTTCTCTGTAGTTACAGGCCTCCTCTTACCTGCAATAAACCTCTTCTAGAACTGAAATCCTCTATAGTTACATAATCCTCTTCTACAACAAACTCTCTCTCTATGGTTTCTTTCTGAGACAACAAAAATAATCTTCTCATGAATCTCTTTCACATACGCACTTCCATGCCAGTGATCTCCTGCTTTGATACCACTTGACGCAGTCGATATCAAAGGGCATTGTCAGGCTATCCAATCATACAGCCAAACACAGACATACACACATACAGATTGACACAACACAAGTAAAAAATGTTCTTTTATTCATTTGGAACAACATTATAGAATTACAATCCGAGATTACATCTACATGATCTTCAACTTTTCTTGCTCTCTTTCGAGTCAGCTTCCAACTTCTCTACCAACCTCTCATACGGTGAGCTACTCCACCACCTTCTATGCTCTCTCTGGAAATGCCTTTTCTTCTTGTTGGTTGGCTGGCTTCTCGACCACCTTCTCTCTTTACTTTGTGAGCTCCTAGCTGCCCACCCTTTATCCCTCATGTTGGGTATATATCTTCTCTATGTCGTCACTTGCAAGCTTCTCCTTCATGTCGGCCTTTGTCTTTCCATATTCCTTGTGTCATAGTATTGTTCATTTACCTCGCTAGCAGGAGCACCATCCAGTCATCCAATCAACATGGATTCCACAACAACGATGTGTAAGAGTATCGAATATCAGTTTTCTAGGTGTTTCCATCCATCGCCATAAACCATCACTCAAATCGTACTTCTCACGCTACTGATCTCAACCATCGCCCTATCGCTAAGGCCACCAATCACCTCCCATTGATATGAAGGAGTCTTGCCGAAGTCACCTCACACACCGTTGAACATTGTGGGAACCCATCTTTCTATCGGGGAGACTCAAGACAGAGTTCCGCTGATGATGTTCACTCCCACCGATCCTTCAGCTCGTCCACGTCACCATTCAAAATTTGTAACAAGGATGTGAATTACCAATCATCCTATTGCCACTTGCTAGCTATTCATACATGTCATTGGATTCCACCTTGTCGGTCACCTCTTGTTAGTCCCACCATGGTCGTCACCCAACCTTCTATCTTCCCATCATTGGGACCTTGATGTATCTCCCATTGATACACCTATGTCTCGCTAATCATCATTCATCAACCCATTAGAGGGACTCCTCCCAAAATCACTACGATACACTCTAGTATTGTTGATGAACCCGTTACTTCTGCCACCATCAGGCCATCATTGGGACAAAGGTTGATGCCTCGCCGATACATCGACCTCTCGCCAATGAACTCCATTTGCCAACACCATTGGTCAATCGTTGGGACTAGGAGGATTTTTCCATTGATGTGTTAAAGTCCCACCGAAGTAACTCCAATCGTTGCCAACCCATCGTTCCATCATTGGAATAGGTGAAAACCTTCAACCAATAAGTAGAACTCCTACCGATGAGGGAACAACATTGGCCAAGGGGGGGTAGGAGCACGATGCTCTTGCATCATCTAGATGAGGACCAGGAAGAGGAGGCTTTCATGGAACCTATTTCTAGTGTGGGGAAGAAGGACATATAACCTATGAGTGTCCTCAACATCAAGGAAGGAAAAATAGAAGACCTGAGGGTAATGCACGAGTTTCACATGTAGATGAAGATGTCGAGTCTTCACATTCTGAAGATGCAGAAAGAGGAGAGGTTCTTGTTACCAAAAAAACCTTGCTGAATGAGGAGAAAGAACCAACTTAGAGGAATAATTTGTTTCTTACAAGATGTAAGTGTGAAGGTAAAGTTTGCAATGTGATTATTGATGGAGGTAGTATTGATAACCGTGTTTCAGAAGAGATGGTTAATAAATTGCATTTTGAGAGAAGAAGACATTCAAATACTTATCAGATTGCTTGGTTGCAGAAGGACCATAAAGATTTGGTAAATAAATAATTTCTGGTAAAGTTCAAGATTGGAAATTATCATGATGAGGTATTATGTGATATTATGCCTTTGGATTTTTTTCATATGTTGTTAGGAAAACTGTGGAAATTTGATCAATGAGCAGTGCATGATGGACACGCCAACACCTATTCCTTGACAAAGGATGGTGCTTGTCATAAGTTGAAACCCTTGAATGAGGCAGAATAAAAGGTATGTAGTAATGTAAGGATTTTTTTGGTTGATGGAAGAAAGTTCCTAGAAGGTATGAGACACGAGCATGTGTGTTTTGCATTGATCCCCAAAGTGGATAAAGAAGATACTAATGAGGTACCTACAGAGGTTTCAAATTTGTTGAATGAGTTTTACAATATTGTTTATGATAATGTACCTCAAGGTTTGCCTCCAGTAAGGAAGATTAACCATCAGATGGACCTAATTCCTTGAGCTAGTTTTCCGAATAAGACAACTCATCTTATGACTCCAACAGAGAGTGAATAGTTGAACAAACAAGTGCAAGAGTTGTTGCAAAAGGGATTGATCAGAGAGAGTTTGAGTCCACGTGCAATACCTATAGTACTAGCACCAAAGAAGGATGGGGAATGATGGATGTGTACAGATTCCAGAGCCATCAACAAGATCACCATCAAGTATAGATTTCTCTTGTTGAGGATGGATGACATCATGGATTGTTTGAGTGGAGCTAAGTACTTCACAAAGATAGATCTAAAGAGTGGTTATCACCAAATATGGATTAAAGAAGGAGATGAATGGAAGACAACCTTCAAGACCAAAGAGGATTTGTATGAGTGGTTAGTCATGCCTTTTGGGTTAACCAATGCACCGAGCACATTCATGCGACTCATGAACGGGGTATTGAAAGAGTTTTTGGGTAAATTTTTCATTTTTTATTTGGATGACATTTTGATTTTTAGCAAGACATTGGAGGAGCATTTGATGCATATCAAAAAGGTTTTTGAGAAGCTGAGAGAGAAGTTGTTGATCAATTTCAAGAAGTGCAGTTTTGTGAAGAGAGAGTTGGTGTACCTAGGATTTGTTTTCAATAGAGGGTCTTAAGATGGAACCAGAGAAGGTGAAAGCTATTATTGAATGGCATACACTAAGGAGTGCTACAGAGGTGAGATGTTTTCATGGTTTATCAAGTTTTTTTAGAAATTTTATCAAAGGTTTCAGTAGTATTTGTGCCCCTCTAATTGAAACAATGAGAGGGGATAGAAAAGAGTTCAAGTGGACTATAGGAGAAGAATTTATTTTTGATATGTTGAAGAAGAAAGTTATAGAGCAACCTATTTTGGCACTTCCAAATTTCAACAAGGTATTCCAAGTAGATTGTGATGCTAGTGGCAATGCGATTGGAGTTGTTTTGAGTCAAGAAGGTAAACTTGTTGCCCATTTTAGGGAAAAGTTGAATGATGCAAAGAAGAAGTATTATGTTGATGATCAAGAGTTTTATGCTATAGTTCAGGCTTTAAAGCAATGGAGACACTATTTGTTGCCAAAAGAGTTTGTTTTATTTACTGATCATCAAGCTTTACAATATTTGAATAGTCAAGGGAAGTTGAATCAAAGACATTTGAAATGGGTTGAATTTTTGCAAAGTTATACATTTGTTTTGAAGCATAGGAGTGGAAGATCTAACAAAGTTGCAGATACCTTAAGCAGAAGGCAAAATTTGTTAATAGAAATGCAGATTGAAGTTGTTGGGTTCAACAAACTCAAGATCTTGTATCCTGAGGATCCTGAGTTTGCAGAGGCTTGGAGAGCTTGCAAGGATCCTATCACTTTGGATAGGAAGAGATGGTTGGATTTTACAATCCAAGATGGTATGTTGTTTTGAGGGAATCAATTGTGCATTCCAAGGAGTTCCATGAGAGAGAACTTGATCAAAGAGAAACACAATGGAGGATTAGTCAGAAACTTTGGTTCAGATAAGACCATTGCTATTGCTAGTGAGTGTTACTACTGGCCATAGTTTTAGTAGGATGTGAAGAATTTTGTACAAAGTTGTAGAGTATGTCAAATGGAAAAAGGAACAAGTCAAAATACTGAATTGCATTAGCCACTACCTATACCTGAGAGGCCATGGGAGGATATTAGTATCGATTTTGTTCTTGGCTTGCTAAGGACACAAAGAGGGCATGATTCTATATTTGTGGTGGTGGATAGATTTTCAAAGATGGCACACTTCATTCCATGTCATAAGACCAATGATGTTCATGTTGTAGAGTTACTTTTCAGAGAGGTGGTGAGCCTACATGGTCTACCCAAGAGCATAGTTTTAGATCAAGATACCAAGTTTGTTGGGTATTTCTAGAGGACATTGTGGAAGAAGATGAAAATTGATTTGAAGTTTAATTTTGTACACCATCCATAGATAGATGGAAAAACAAAGGTGGTGAATAAGAGTTTGGGTAACTTTCTAAGATCCTTAGTAGGAGACAAACCCAAGGGATGGGATTTGATTTTACCATAGGCATAATTCGCTTATAACAATTCTATCAATAGGAGAACTGATAAATCACCATTCCAAATTGTGTATGGAAGTAGCCAAAGAATTGTTTCTAAATTGAGAAATATGGATAAGGGAGAGAAGAGTAGTGCCAAGGCTAAAGATTTTGCTGAGCACTTGAAGAATTTTCATGACGAGGTGAAGAAACATATCAATAAGATGTACTTGTATTATAAGGCTATGATAGATCAGAAAAAGAGATATAAGGAGTTCTAGGTGGGAGATGAAGTCATGGTTCATTTGTGAAAGGAGAGGTTTCCAATTGGTACATACAAAAAGTTAAAGATGAAGAAGTTTAGATCATGTAAAATCTTGAAGAAACATGATTCAAGAAATGCATACGAGGTAGAGTTTCCGAGTGAGATTCATGTTTCACTTTTGTTTAACATTGTTGATTTGATGGAATATCATGGAGATAAGGAGAATAAATTGACAGAGGCACGGTGGAATGTTCCAACACCTAATTCAAAGAAGGAAAAGATAGAAGAAATTCTAGATAGTTGTGTGGGTAGAAGCACAAGAAACATGGAATATGCAGAGTGCTTCTTGAAATGGAGAGGAAGGCCAGTTGAAGATTCATCATGGTTATCTCAGACTGAGGTTAACCATCTTGGTTTCCCTCTAACTCCTGAGAAGTGATAGGGTCACTTTTCAAATTACCCCGAGTGTCTGATGCAGGAGCATCCAAGGTGTAAGAGCAATCTTGCATCACCCAAAAAAAAATGTTGTTTCTTTTCAATAAGGGTTAAATTTGGCAGGGTTACTATTTTTAGTAAGTTTGCATTTATGCATGGTTGGGCACGAAATATTACACAAACCTCCAGAATGGTAAATTGAAGCCAATGGTGAAGAAATCAATACAATATCATGTCATTTGAGAGATATTAAATTTCAATTTATGAAAATTTTGTTAAAATATTCAAAGTCAATTTTGGGGCACTTAGAGGCTTTCGATGGGCCTGAAAATTGGAAAAAAAAAGTAATCTACCTTTTGGTGCGCCTTCTTAAGAGATTTCCAAAAAGGTATTATAATTCAAAATCCAATGGTTGGATCGAAAGTTATGACCCCACGAAGTTGTAGTACCAAAATTAATAAAATTTTGAAAGATCTTCTTAAGTTACACTTTCCAAAAGATTCTAGGGTGGTTACACTTCCCAAATAAAGGATGTGAATGGGGGGTTACAGAAGGTAGGGAAAAGAAGTGTAGATGGTGGCTCCGATTTGTAGATTTGCAGATTTATGTAATCAGAAAGCCCATGAGATGGCAATTGTAGTGTTGTAATTTCATTTTCATTTTCATTTCAGTGATAATAGAAAATATTTGCTTCCTTCTTGCATTTTGTTTGTGTAATTCTTTGTTGTTGTTGTGAGTTTCAAATTGTAAGGGGAGTACCCTTCATCATATAGTATTCCATAGTTATCTAGATGTAATACATATTGTATAACTGTCCAATTATGGTAAGGTAAACCAAACTTATTATAAACTAATTTTGGCCTTTTTATATGATAGATTTATGGTTTGATTACACATCGATAGGTTAATAAGTATAACCATTAGTTTGAACATATTACATTTCTTAAGTGCACACATTCTTTTGGTATACTCTAATTGATTATAGAATATAGTAAATACAATGGTATTATAATGATATGACAGTACTAAAAATGATGATAATTTATTGATGTTTACCAAGGAGATCATTAAGGCATGATACTTTCACAATCAAATGTAGTTATAAATTTCTATGCTTTTTTATTAACGAGGAAAATAAAATATTTTCAAGGGACCCTACAACCCTTTATAGCAATCAAAATATCAATAAAAACATAGCCAACCCACAACAAAGCAACAATTTAAAACTAGCAAAACATAAAAAAAATATAGAAAGAAAAGTCAACAAAGCACAAATTAAATTCTCTTGAGGGTATCAATAACTTCTAGTTCAACCTAGAAGAATCTTTATTGAAGTTCTTGATGCTACTGAAACTAATTCATGTCACCCTCATCACATTTTTTTTCTTCTAGTTCTCATTTTGGAGCCAACATCCCCTTCATTGTTCATCATATGACTAGATCTAGTAGTCATATTTTTTACCTTATCCCTAAGGCCATTAATCTCCATATCACTACTCTTGGTAACCCTATTTATGTTTCCTTTACCTTTGCCATCTCCTACTTGAGCCATCAACCTAGGGCATCTTGGTTCTCATATCCTCTCATTACCTCCTCCTCCAAGATAGCAACCCTTTCCTTCCAATTAGATATACCCTCCATCAACTTATTCACTTGGGGTATAGCCTCCCAATTTTGGAATATCCTCATGTCATTCAAAACAAAAACTTAGGTGTTCCCCCTTTACTTCTTATCCATGATCTACATCTTGATATTTAGCCTATTAATATCCACATAAAACCACTTAATATGGTTGTGTTGTGCCTCAAAGGTCTAATGGAGGGTCACTTTTGGTCCACCATACTCAAATCTTATAAGGAAGTGGGGTTAGATTGAGGAAGTATAAAATCCTCGAGGATCAAGGGTAGGGGTTCTAGATTTCAAGGAAGGTTTCCCCTATGGTAGCTTAAAGGATAGAAAAGGCTTGACCTTTACCCTTGTCTTGGACTCAAGAGGTCCCAATATTCTTCTAAAATTCATGGATCCTTCCCACACTCTTCTCAGTAGGCTCCTTCATAGGCAACTAAGTCTTCCTAGGGGACTCCACCCTTTTGCTTTCTTTCTCCCAACTTCCACCAAAACTACTAGACCTAGTTTTCATCAAAAGTCACTCTCTTTGGATTCCTATGACTCATAATCTAACCCAATATTAGTACCAATCGCTTCCTAGTATTTTCCCTCTTGATCCTTTGAGTCTTTAGTACTAGAGCCCAAAAATTCCACCATTTCTTGACTTTGGTGTCATCCTTTTTGTTGATAGTATGAGAGACACTCAAATTCAATTGCTTCACATGGTTGATAATTAACATGATTAACTCTTGGTATAGGGGCACCATACTAGGTGCTTTCTTACAATATTTAATGGATATCTCAGAGGACAAAAGTAGATAAAAAGAAAAATATATAAATTTATTCTACCTAAAATGATTCAATAAAAGAAAATGACAATGGTAAATAGACTTAAAACACCCGTCCAAAGTCATGTACCTCATTCTACAGGGGGAAAAATCATCTCATGGAGGTTTTACAAAATGTCTACTATAACCAGAGTGACCCTTCCAAAGTCATATACCTCATTCTATAGAGGGAAAAATCATCCCATGGAGGTTTTAGGGAATGTCTAACATAACTAGAGTGAATTTTAATTATCTCCTTGTTTGACTTTAGTAAAATGGAGATGGCTTCCTTTGCCATGTGCCTATCATTGAAATATTTGCCCCATCATGGAAAACCTTATGACCTTTGCTGCAAATATTTTTTGTGCACTTGAATATCAGATTAAAAGTGTATTTAAATGTTTAACCATTAGGAAAAATAAAGATAACTCTAGCCTTTGAACCTTCTCTCAAACACGTACCATCAAATGGCATAAAATCATTTCAAGTATTTCCATTTCAAGTTTCTCTATTTTTATATTGAATGTTAACAAAATGACTGATTAGTAGTTCATATTTAAACATAACATGAGACAACATTGGATGTTCATAGCATCACACTATATTGCTTTGGAATAAGATTTGGATGTAATGCAATGACAATGTAATACATAGTCCTGACTAATTAACATAACAACACAACATTCTAGTATAAAGTAATCACATTTATGGTTAAGTACTATATGCACAATGTTACATTTTATCATAAATCATACTCAAGTGTGAGGTAACAGCATAATCTATTGTACAACATGACTTTGGAAAACTATCTTATGGATAACCAATTGATTTTGAATTTAGAAAGGTAAATGGTTGGTGCTCTGAAGTAAGTTAGACCACCACTTATAGGAATGAAAATAAGATATACTTTAAATGTTATTTAGTAACAATGTAATACCTGACAATAACATACTTGATTGAAATATAATCTTGTAATATTGTAATAAATATTATAGAGGACTTATATGTTGTATACATTGAATATTAAAAAAAAAATCTATTATCAATATTTCATGTTAAAGTCGAAAGTCATTCGACACATCCTCTGAAAAAAAAAGTATAATTTAAATCATTTTCATCAACTTCAATCAACTCCCTTTTTTCATGTTTAACCCTTTAATGAACTTCCATTAATCTAGAGAGTACCTTCGTTAGCTTGACCCATTGCTCTTGAAAATTATTGGCAGAATTGATTGTGTTCTAATAAAAAATAGTAGTCACAAAGTATTCTTTCAACGAACCCTTTGGAATATTTCCTTGCCTTTAGTTAATATCTATCATGGTGTCTACACTCCAGTCTTTCACCCTTTGGAATATTTCCTTGCCTTTAGTTATAATCTCTATTCCCTGATTCATTGAAAATATCTTCTAGAACCAAAATTGAAAAGTCAACGTTTCTCATAAATTCAAAGTGTGGTCTATTCCATTCCACGGTCATCAAATATACATCATAGTTTGCCTCCAATTGGCTAATAAAATCTTTTTTTTTATTCTGTGATGCAACTTAATAACCTCATCTATCAAATTTGATCTCTGTGTTGTCAGATTCTCAGTAGATCATTGGATTAAGCCTTAAGGACTTCATAGTGACCAGTTGCCTCAGAATCTTCAAGAAACCTGAAAACAAAAGCTATAACCCTATTGCCCAGGTTGCTCCCTTTTTAAACTGATGGCTTCTTTTTTTCTTTGTTTTCCTCGGTAAGAGGGCTTTAGTCTCAATTTATACTTATGTAAGATTCTCTAAATATCATAAAAAGAATTATGTATGAAAAGATGATTTTAATCTCTCCAAAAAAGTGTCAAAATCGGTAGAGGCAGCAATCAACAGTTAGCTTGTTGAGTAAACTATACCTGCTGCTGATGTTAGCAGTAGATATCCCCAAGCATTCTCTTTGCTGTCCCAGAATTCTTTCTCTGATCTGAGGTATAATAAATGCTTAGAAAGTGATGTCATTAGTAAGGTCAACTGTGGATATCAAAGGAGGTTAATTGCTGATGCAGAGCACTAATCAGTCCAGTCAGCAACTAACGCTTATTTATTGCAGTAATAAGGCCTCGTAAAACATTTCTGTATTTTTTAAACCTTTTTTAACAATGCACTCCTTGGTTGAGATCCTTTTAGATCATATACAATAAAAGTTATCTCTGCTCTTAACAGAGAAATATATTTATTGGCCTAAGTCAAAGGAAAACACCAATGATCACATTTTATACCTTGATATTACTTCAGGTGCGTGAGTGCCAAGATTGATAAATCAATTTATCGTGGAAACACAGAATAGAGTTTTAGACCATTTCATAAATCTAAAATCAGGATCTTGTTCCTGTTTTTGCAGCATAACAGCTTTTGTTTTGAACTCTTGGGGTATGACTCTTTCCACCACTTTTTTATGACTATGTGTAAATCTATTTTATAAAGTAATATAGACACTTATTCATAAAAAATCAGAAATAAAAAAATACATTTGAATGAATTTCAATATCTTGATCTAATTCCTAATTTTTAAGGATTTAAAAGATACATTTTTTAAACGAGAAAGGAGGTTAGATCTTATTATGTTGATTAACATACTTCAAGTAGAGAATTTTTATAAGCATACTTCTAGTAGAAAATTATGAACAAGAAAAATAAGATAATAATAATGTTTTAATAAAATGCTCACAAACTCTATAGTTTAAGAAGGATGTCAGACATCATTATTTCCATAGACACATTTCAAATGAATTTTTGAACAACCATAGAAAAAAGTAAGGCAATAATAATATCTTAATCGAATGTTCACAAAAGCTTTCCAGAGATCCATTGTTTGAACATTCCAAATGCTTCGTTAGGCTTGTATTCTGGCGCTGTATGTCCAGCTCCCTATAAAAAAATTGCTTCATTATTAGCTCTTCAATATCTTAGATTAATCATCCCTTATTTGAGATAAAATTTATGGCTTTCGATTCAAAGATATAATTAAACAAGCTTCTCAAAACTCTAACTAAAAGTAGGATTAGAACTTTCACCTTCACAGTCGCAAATGTTAGGTTGTAATCATATGTTCTTGTGTATCTGGACACCACATACAGCAGACATCATTATTTACTTATAGTATAAATAAATAAGCATTCACATACCAGAGACTTAAATCTTTCCTTTCATTGGTATTGAATAGAAAGCAACTAACTCTATATTAGGTTACTAAGTCCATTATTAAGAATTTGTGTAGTCTTACCCAGCAACCTGTCCATCTACAAACCAAGACCTCCATCCCTCAACTATTGGATATCCTAATGATCTCATCCACGCCTCAGTTCCAACGTATGGCATAACCAAATCATGATCGCCACTGTTATGACATTCAGATACATCAAAGTCAATCTAATGCAATGGTGAGTATTGAGCTTATAATGATACGCACCAGCTCTAAAATAACTGCAGCCTCAAGTAACTTCATATTGGATGAGTTGAAAACCTCCTAATAAACATGATATGTACGCAAAAGGATTTTATTCGTATAGTAGCACTTTACCTGTAGATCAAAGCACGATAACCTCTCTTGGTTACATTTTTGTGATATATAATCACACTTGTGATATCACGTTTATATATAAAATGAGGAGTACATCTTATCCACGCCCCTGTTATGAACTCCTATAAAGAAATGAAGAGAAAGGAACAAAGCAGTGGCCATTAATTTCTCATTAAATTGTAAGATATGAACAAACAATTATAACTCATAAAACAAAAAGAGTTAACAAAATGATAGACGACAGATTATAACACTCTAAAACATTTATGTGCAATCTGTATACACATGTTTGTGAGAACTTGATATTTTAGTCCAAAAAAATTTTTTCCATAACATTCACATTGTAATCTATAGTTCCCGAACTTGCTAGTACTTGCTAAACTAAGTAAGTAATGAGCCAAGCTAGGCCTTTTGATGTTTGTAGAGACTAAGTTGTGGGTTTCTATGAGTTTCAAATATAGGAACATCTAAAGCACATAAGAAAAATCTTACATCTGTCAAAAATATTTTCTTTCATGTTTGTTTTGTTTTGAAGGTCTCCAATAAATATCGCAGTTATTCTACTTTTACACCAAAGGTCAATTATTATTACAATATTTTATTCTTGTTGTAGTCATTAGAATATCAAATTTCTAAAAACTATTTCTACTGTGGCATATCACATTTGTATCACAAAACTTTCAAACTCATACCAAAGTTTCAAGGAGGTGCATTCTACAAGGCTACATAATTATATTTTGTTTTCTCATTGGCTAATGCTATGTGACT
This sequence comes from Sequoia sempervirens, assembly GCA_007258455.2. NCBI lineage: Eukaryota > Viridiplantae > Streptophyta > Pinopsida > Cupressales > Cupressaceae > Sequoia > Sequoia sempervirens. The sequence goes on along the minus strand of VDFB02021189.1, from coordinate 74,727 downwards.
AGTCAAATTCACTTGAGGAAGGTCTAGTTCAATTGTGCATCAAATATTTGAATCTTGCACCAATTCCTAATCTTAGACATAAGGTTATTGGTCCTACAGAGGTTGATGGTTAAGAACAAATTGAATTTTAATGCATACTCATCTTAAGAGGGATCATCTATACATTTCCTTATGAAATCCAAAATAAATATCATCTAATATTGGTCCCATGCTTCCTACTACTTGTGCATAGGATAGTGTACAACATTTTAGGTTAATGCCAAGACATTTCATCCTTTCTTATTATAAAAGATCATCATTTGCAAGACTAGGAGCAAGGAGTTAGCTTACCATTAGCTCAAGGAAGTTTGATAGCAAACCCATAACATAGAGGAACATAGAACATCGTATTAGCTTACCATTAGCTCAAGGAAGTTTGATAGCAAACCCATAACATAGAGGAACATAGAACATCGTATTGTATATTAGCTCAAGATACATCAGATTGAGGAAACAAATGATAATTTTTCTTGTAATTTGTTGAATTTCAAAGGATTGTTGCCAGTTCTTGCAACATAATCTATTAATGTAATTGAGACTATATGAATCAATAAAGTCATTATTTGTTTCATATTGTGTGTTTATATTCCATTATTTGAGTTTTACAAGTGAGAGTTTTATGTTTTAAGTCTACATGGTTGGATAATTCTTTATCTCTTTGTCCATGAATAGTTCTTAATCTCTTTGTCCACAAATGAACTTATTTTTTGTGAAAACTTTCTTAGTCTAGTAGACTTGCCAAACTCATTAGGGCTCGAAGTCAAACTCAGGTGTATAAAAGCTCTTAAATTTTAGAAATTGAATTTCTAAACCTTAAAAAATAAAAAAGATGTAGAGCTAAAGCATATTACTACTATATGGCTTCAACACTTGCTTTTTTGAAGTGTTTCGAGTTTAGACTCTTGAAGCTCAATTTAAGAAAGATTAAGTTGTGAAAAATTGCATGCACCGTGAAGGTATGTGTGGTCTCAAATTCCTTAATTTGAACTTGGAGGTGGGGGATCCACTCCTTGACCCCACCTTAGGACATGATAGGGAGAGAACCAAGGGAAATATCTCCCAAACCTCACTGGGAGGTTTACCGTCAAACCCCCACAAGGGACATTTCCCCTCGACCTCACTAGGAAATTTTTCCAAACCCTCACAACCACAAACCCTCACTCTATAATGCAAGGGGGGACTCATGCAACTCTCATCACACACTTCCAGCACACAAAAATTTATTTAAGAAATTAAATTTAACAACATAAAAAATCAGCAACATGTATGGGATTTTCGATTCCTCAACTATCATCTGGACTATAAGGGTTCAAAGCCAAACTGAAATGCAATCATAGAAGCCCTCTAGACTGCTGGAAAAACACTCTAAATCAGACTTAGAAGTCTGAAACAAACAGAAAAATCAATCACTAGTATGCCATCTTCAATCCCTCTTCTTCTTACAACTTCATTTTTTACTTGCTTGCAACCTTCTTTTGAAAAATCAATTGCACATTGAACCACACTTTAGCCAGACTTATTTTCTAGCCATTAACACCTCCAACCTACAACCTATTGTGACCTTTTCACACTTCGCCCCATTCAAAATGGGGACCCCCTAAATTTTGCTCCATTCTGGTCTTTTGGCTTGGGTTTTTGTCTCTCTCTCTCTCTCTCCGTCTCTTTTCTGTCTACCTTTCTGGGGATTTCTCCACCATTGAGCTTAAGCGTGAAATTGGCCAAGTCTGAGAATTAGGGTTTCCATCTTTCCTGGTCAGTCTGAGGTCAAGTAAGGTAAATAAATTGAAGATAGAGCTTAACATTGTTGTCAGTGTGCTTCCAGCAGGCATCCACTGCAATTTCATCAAATTTCGGGTACTTAATATTTTTAGTAAGTGTGAAATTCAGGACATTCCTTCAGCATTTTTGAGATTTCGACAGTCATACCACATTCAGAATACATCAAGTTACTTGCGTGCAAAATTTGAGCGAAAACAAACAACTTGCTATTTTTAGTAGTCCAACTTCCGGAGCAAATTTCAGGGCTTAGATGAAGGGTTTTTCTTTGCATGTCTGGATATTCCTTCTGGGTTTTTCGAGACCTTCGCAATAGTATAACATGCAGAGTGAGACGACAACTTTTAGAGTTTAGTCTTTCGGGGCTATTTTTAGGGTTTGCATGTCGGATGATTCCTTATGGGATTTTTGAGAGCTTCGCAGTGATATGACATGCAAACGGAGATAATCACTCAGTGAGGAACTTACTATTTTTAGCAGGTGCATCCCGGCAGCCACCTCCCAGCACTTCAGAATCACGAGTTGATCGCAATGCAACAGAAACGAGGACAAGGAGATCATTTGATACACATGCAGAGCAAATTAGGGTTTCCAACTTTGGGACCTAAAAATAAGGGCAAAAGGTCAGAATTTTCAAAAATCGGTGTAAACCATCGCGATCTGTACCCTTCAAGCTATCTGCTGGTAAAATTTGAAGACAAACGGAGTACTTACTATTTATAGTAATTCATTTTGAAAACAGGCTAAAAATAGCAAATCAATTGCATGCGCTGATGTCAGCAGGCAAGTCACGTGGTGAGGAGCACGTCATTCAAATTTCAAGTCAATCAGAGCTGTGGAGGTATCAGAAGCAAGCAGTTACTATTTATAGCAAATCACCTTCAGAAATGGGCTAAAAATAGCAGGCCAACTGAAGATAGCAGTGTCAACAGGGTAACAAGGTCGTGAGGATGCAGTGTTTGAAATTTCAAGTCGTTATGAGCTTCAAAGATGCAAAAATCAGGAGACTTACTATAAATAGCAGGACATGGAGAGGCTAGCAGAGGTCAGGAAAGATGGCTAAGTATTGGGCTTCATCCCGCAGCTACTTGAAAATGCGCCCTCAGGCACCAGATGCCAAAAATTTTCTAACTCAAGTGTTTCATCCTGCAGCCATGGCAAAATGCGCCCAAGTTCAAGAAAATCAAAGGGGTCATTGTTTTTCATCTTGTAGCTATGGCTAAATGCGCCCAACTCAAGGTGAAGGAATAAAAAATTCTAAGTATGAAACTTCGTCCACCTCCTAGGCTAAAATGCACCCATGCTTGGAAAGTCAAAGAAAGTCAAAGAAGTTCGTCCTGCACACATAGCAAAATGCGCCCACCTTGAGAGTTGATAGCAAGAAAATCTTCTAAGTGTAGAACTCGTCCTCCACCACCCCCTAAATGCGCCCATCCTGCACATAGGTTGAAATGCGCCCAAAAGGAAGGAGGTCAAAGGAAGTCAACAAGGTTTATCCTTCTCCCTATGCAAAATGAGCCCAAAAGCATACATGTAAAGACAAGAAAGGGAAGTTCAAGGGTCACAAAATGGCGTTGGAAAAGACTTCATCCTCATCTCCCTCTCAAATGCGCCCATGCAACAAAAGGTCAAAGGAGTCAAAGAAGTTTGTCCCCCTCACCCATCTAAATGCGCCCAAGTTCAAAGAAGTCGACAAGTCAATAATTTTCATCCTTCACCTATGTGGAAATGCGCCCAAATGAGGTCAAGTAAAGACAAAAACGGAGAAGTTGAAGAGTCATCCTTCATGCAAGCCAAAATGCACCCAAGTTGAAGATAGTAAAAGTGAACGTAGGGTGGTGAATAAGGTAAAGGGTGAATAAAATACTCCAAGGCGTGGTGAAGACAAGGTAAATGCTAGGCGTGGGCAATATTCCTTCAAGTGTTAAATGTGCCCAAGGTGGTAAGTGTTAGATGGTCTTAGAAAATATTGCAAAGGGTGAATGAAATGCTAGGCGTGATTTTAATCTTCTTCAAGTATGCTATGCGCCTAGGGTGGTGAAATAAAATGCAAGGTGATGAATAAAATAAAGTCGCTAGGCATTGAAAGTGCTAAGTGTTGAAGATTTTTTCTAAAGACAAGATGAATATCCTTCACCAAGTCAGATATGCACCCAAGGTGGTGAGAACAAAGTTGCTAGGCGTTGGAGTTGCAAAATAATAAAAAAAAATTCCTAAGGCGTTGAAGAGGATGGAAGTAAAATATGATGTGCTTGCGGGAAGATCTTCGAAGTGAAATAATTTTTTTCTCACAGGCAAAGTGATTGAGTTGAATATAAGATTATCCAAGGTGAAATTTTTCTGAGGAAATTTTTTTCAAAGTGATTCAAAATTTTCTCTAAGGCAAAGTATTTTCTTCCTTAGAAAATACGCCTAGAACTCAAGGTGATAAATTTTTCTTCTTAAAGCATGAGCAAGTTTTCAGAGATGAAGTCAGAAGATGATGACAATGCAGGATGAATTTAAAAAATTTCTCAAGTCTGAGCAACGGGATGTTCACAGAAATGAATGGATTTAAATTGATGGAATAATATTTTTCTAAAGTTTAAAAATTCAAAAAATTTAAATGAACCCGTTTATTGTGTACCCATGGATTCATTGCGTTTCAGAGAAAATTTTCTTCTAGGTACTGGACATTTGTGATGATAGATGGATTTCCAATGTCTTCCGCACTTCGCCAATGCTTTTCCAATGAAGAATTTAATCAGTGCTAAAATTGTGAAATTTTCCTAAGGGAAAATTTAAAATCTTCTAAGGCAAATTTGAATAAAATGATTTTTGAAAGGAAAATGCTTCAAACGATGAATCCAAAGTGAATTGCCTAGATGATTTTGATCGAATTCTTCACAGATGAATTTTCCAGAGCGTCGAAGATTATTCAAATTTAAAATTTGCAAGACAGAGCTTCGGCTAGGGAATTAAAGGGATTAAAAGATGAAATTTAATTAAACATTTTCGAAAGTAAATTGAGATATGCCAGTCAAAGTTGAACTTCTAGAAGGTTGAGATTCTTGGACAAGTGTCAGAAATACCAGAGAGGGAAAATTCAAATTCTTGAAGTGGAGTAGTGGAAATTTAATACATTAGCTATACTTAGCTCCTTCTACAATTCGATTTTTGCTATAAAATTGAGAGGTTTCTCACTTCTTTTTCATAGTTGAAGAAGTTCAAATTTGCTTTGAAGGTGAAGCTGAGTTTATTGTTGAGGACTGAATTGCTGAGGGAGTTCGAGATTTCGCTGTGGCTGCAGTTGTTGAAAATTCGCATTTTTGAAGCAAGTGGGTGAAAGGCGTTGCAAGTTGCTGAAGGCTGAAACTTGTGAGTTACTGGAGCTCCATTCTATTGCTGAATTTTGAAGTTGCCATGCAAGTGAGGAATTTCAATTTGAAGAAAGATATTGCTGAAGCCGGAGGTGCGCACTTGCTAATTTGCTGAAGGTGTGCTAGTGCGAATTGAAGTCTAGTTGCTGAGTTTCGAAAATCTGAAGTTGAAGGTAGTGTGAAGTGCAAGAGTGAAGTTACTGAAATCTGCACTTTGCTAAGTCTCTTGAAGTTGCTGATTTGCCTATTGAAGAAGTGTGAATTCACAAGAGGGAAGTCTGAAATCTGCGGTTGCTGAAAGTGTTGAATTTGTTGAGACTTTCTAATTGATTGAAGTTCGAAATATGTTGAAGGAGAAGTTGAGATGGCTGAGGCAAGGGCGACTGGCAAAGACAACAATGGTGCATCCAGGCAAGCAGTTATAAAGAAGCTGAGCAAGACATTTATGTCGGAATCAAAGTTCACTTCAAAGTTGGGCAAGCTAACAGATACCAACTTGGGCTCCGTCAACCTAGAGACTTTCAAGAACAGAATGCTGGGGATTGGTAGTCATCGACCTTCGACTACTTCACACAACATTGTTCAAAGCGGATTATATGCAGCTGCTGGTTTCCCACCGGCCATTCAGTGTTCGGAGTTAATGATGGAGTGCTCCAATTGCTACGAGAAAGATCACAGGTCAATCATGTCACCAGATAGGCAAGTGCTCGCCAATCTCACTCCTGCTGCCATTGGTGAAGCCTTTGGAATTCCTGTGCATAGAAATATGGTTTACAAATCCACAGAGAGAGCTGAGCGAATGTATGCTTCTGCATTCGAGAGATGCACAGAGACGATTAACACTCACTGGATGAGAATTCCCAAGCCTTCTCGTACAAAGCGGCTGAGACAAATCATAGCAGATGATTTGAAGCACGAGTATTGTGATCTTATCATGATGCTGAGTCGAGTTGGAGGTTGCCTGCAGTCATTTATTTTTGAGCCATGGATGTTCTACTACATCAACCTCGTGCTGGAAGGAAAAGACTACGTCAACTGGGCTGCAATGATCAGTGACAATTTGCATGAGCAGCTCCTGAGCCTAAGAAGAATGAAGACGTTCTATATGAGCTCTTACATCATCTACATGCTGGCCCATATGACGAGGTACAGAGGAATTTCTTATAAGGAACTTGTTGGTTGTTGCTCTCACCAGTTCAAAATCCATGAGGCTTGTCCGCAGTTGCATTTGACTAGTACCACTTATTACAAGCATGTCAATGATGCCTTCACCATGCACATCACGAGACTGCTTCAGGAGTGGATGCATCACAGGATTTCAAGAGAGGCCCAAGAATTGATTGAAAGGTATGGGTGCTGGTTTATACATTTTCCAAAGTTTTCTTACATAAGGCTGCAAGGTTTTTCATCATACCCATATAGGCTACCTAAGTACCCAACCAATAAAATTTTAATGTTAGAGATATCGAGGCAATTAGTTGCCTACGATAAAATTCAAAAGAAGAAGAAGAAGGGAGGTGTTGACTTCCCAATTGTCATGGGCAACTCGGATGAAGTGTGTCCTTCATTACAGGCAGCCAGAGAAGCCAAGGGTGAGCTTCAATTTTATCACTTTTCATATCACACCAGCTGACAGCACTATGATCTGCATAATAACATCAAATGGTTACTATCAAAAGAGTTTAAACACAAGGCAAATATTGAAGATTATTGGGCTGATGCATCAGATGAGGTTGAAGTCAGGAAAAGAATGTTTTCTCGGTTGCCAATTAATATGATCAGGGAGTGTGAAGTTGTTTCGGTTCCAGACCAAGTGAATGAGGACATGGACGTTGTCCATCTAGATTATGCAGCAGTGAGAGATACTCCGCTTCCGCTCCCGGATTGGTCAGAACCAGAGGTTGCTAACTTGGACACACTTTCTATTCCAGTCTTGACATTTACTAGAGCATGGGTTGACAGGCGTGTGAGTAGGTTGAAGAGTAGGTCAATTGCTTTGACTTACAACTTGATGGGAGATCACAGGACACCCACCACCGGCAAGAAGAAGCAAATCACACAAGATCCAGAATCCAGAAGGAAGGAGCCAGTTCGGCAGGAGCCTATTCAGCCGGAGCCTCCACGAGTTGCAGTTGAATCGCCCACGCCATTGGAGACACAATCTCCAAGTATACAGGAGATTTCTCTATTTGCTGATCAGAGGAATGCATTGAATCAGGTGCAAGTGGTACAGGAGAATAATCAGCCACCACAGAGAGAGTCAGTTGGCCAGAGTGTCAACGCACCTAGTAGAGTTGATCAGCAAGATGACGAGGGGACTACTACTGACCCTCAATTTCAGTAAGAGTTAGAGGCGGCTATGGAGGATGATGAGGATATAGTTTCAGGAGACACTCAGCCACTCAAGGACGATGAGCCTCACCAAAATGATGTAGAGGTTGAACAAGTTTGAGAAGTAGAGGCACGAGAGCAGCAACCATTTGACATACAGTATACAGTACCTGATTGGCTCAGGGATAGGATGAGAAGAAGCCCCAGCGAGGAGATTGATCCGACAGTTGAAATGGAAGAGTTCTTGAATAGGATCAGTGCACCTCCATAGAAGAAGAGAGCACGAAAGTTTTCGAAGATATCAACTGATGAGGGTGGTTCCCGCACCCTTCACGTAGTCGTGCCACAGGTTGATTGTGACCAAGATGAGGCAGTGCCAGAGAACTATGTGGTCACAACTTTGGAATTAGGATGCCCCAGAGGTGCACAAATTGTGGAAGAATGTGATAACTCCTACCTCACCCTCAAGGATAGATTATTCAAGAAGGAAGGAAAGTACAAGAAGTTGAAACGGGAGCATAAGGCATTGATTGGATATGTGCAACAGTTGTCTCGTTCTCATGGGCAAGAGATTCCAGTGATAGAGCTTCCAGAAGAGATACCTAGAGAGTAAATCAGTGGCTTGTTGGAGTTAGGAAAGATGGCACAGGAGGTAGATAAGTGGGTCATGGGAGTTCGTGCTGAGACAGAAAAGTTTATGGAGGACCTTGCTCTTGCTTTTCAGTAGGCTTCTAGTATTTTGGCACAGATGGAGGCAGTTGATCAGGCTTGGGGAGATGCTTCCGTCTATCAGAGCAAAGTGATTCAGCATCTTGAGGCATTGAGGCATGTTCCTTTGCAATTGCTGATTGATGGAGGGGTCATTCAGGAGAATGACAGGTATGATTTTTCTAGATGGTATTCTTCAGCAATCACGGGACGTGGTTTCTTTGACGCAGCACAGGCTGATTCAACTAGAGTACGGAAGGCTATGGCCAACATCATTGATGGAGTTCAGAATACTTTCGAGGCCATATTTGCTAGGCGGTTGAATCCATATGAGGTAAATGTTGATAATTTGAGGGGTAGGCTGGTGCCTTTCTTTTCAAAGGTAAAGACCTTCGTACAAGATGATTTCGAGAACACTTCTACTTTCTCCACCTTGATCCAGAGCACGCAGGATTCCTTAGTTGCTTGGAGAAAATCTTGTGCGAGGGATGAGCAGTCTGTTACAGTATTGAGGTTTCAGCTAGATTGCATTCCACCTATTTCAGTTCAGGAGGTTGAGGCTGTACTTGGCAGATTCGTTGAGTTTGCAGCCAAAGAGAAGGAGAATGGGAATGCACTTCTGGATGATGATCTTCTAGAAGACTGATTGTGGGAATTAATTTCCTTTACTATTTTGGGAGTGAGTGGGAATCTTTGCTCATTTATTGCACGACTCCCCATTCTTGCAGTTTTTAGGGTTAGGGCTGAGGTGGCTTAATATTAGCCACTCTTTTGATTGTAACCCTAGCCGTCTTTTTGACTGGGCTATCTATAAAAGGAGGAGTCCCCCTCATTTGTAATACATTAGATCAAAATCATAATTGAGTTAGAGACTGGAGACTAGAGAGTAGAGCATAGTAGACATTTTGTTTGATAGTTTAGCATAGTGTGGAGAAGAAAGAAAAATTTCTCTTTGAAAACTTTTGCACAGATTGTTGTGTAACACTTTCATGATAATAGATTTTTTCATTGATGGTGGAATTCGTCTTTGTCATGGATAGCTAGCAAGGTCTCTTCTTCCTTTTGGATCCAAGTAGCATAAAGTAGCGTAGTTTTTATCTCATGCAAGTAGCGTACTTTGATGTGTGGTGTTTTATTGAGGTAGCTTCATTCCATTCCATACCACTAGCAGCTTGTTGATGACAAGTTCACCTTGCGTGGTCCACTGAAGATTATCTTGAGTTTAACTTCGATTGTGATTTGTATACTTATATGCATCGTCTTGATGGTGTATGTATGCTAAATTGTAATATGAACATCTTATGCTATCCCTTTGAAGATTTCACTAATTTTGCTAAAGCTGTCCGAAGTGAGGCTAGGTGAAATTTGGTTGAAGTCTGCCGAAATTGAGCTCCACATATCTTGCATTTAGAATAGAATATAAGTTTCTTAGGCCTTACACTCATTTACTTTCCGCACATTCCTGGTTAGCTTTAGGAAAACGTATTTATTTCCAAATCATCCGTATTGCACAAATCCCTCTAGTCATCTGGTTACTGTTAACTGCAAGAACCTTGAACAATTGTGTAAGTCCCCTCGTGAAAACAGCAATTCACATCAAACCAACTGAGGGTATTCTAAGTATTTCAAAACCTTGGAGTTGAACGCACGAACTTTCTTGCAATCTTAGTGTGCGGAATACTTTGATCAAGAGAGAACGGAGTAGCCTTCGGACTATTTTGTTCTGCTAATTGGTGCGGTCATAAAAATCACATCAACAGAGAAACTAGCGCTAGAAGGAGGGCCTCTGAGGTTCCTTTGCAATTAACAAACACATTCAAGTAAAGAAGGGATTTTCATTCAAAAAAGAAATTCATTGGAGAAGAAATTATCATGAGTAAAGATGGTGTTACCGCATAGAGAGATATTCCCGGTGTTGCAGCCTAATTTGGGATTCAACGACGACCAAGAAGACATCCTTTCAGGACTGAACAATCTCGCGTGGAGGACAAAGGAGAACTACGCCCAGTATATGCGAACTTTGTTCGTATTGGAAGAAGAAGAAGAAAAGGTTATTGAGATTCAAGTTGCAATTGAAAGAGATTTGCTAAATCAAAGACAACCACTCGCTCCTGCTCCCCCACCTCGCCGTCAGTAATCAGCTACATCCTGGATCGAATTAGTTCATTCTCGCCCGATAAGTTGAAAAGAATTTAGAGGTCCGCGCCAAGTTCATCCAAAGACTTTGTGGAGTTAGAGTTACCCACTTGAGCAAGGAAGAAAGAAATCCGTTCAAGTGAAGAAGTATTTTCAAACGAAGAAGTTCAATCAAGTGAAGAAAGTGGAGAAGAAATTTCAAGTTTGTTCTGAACTTCACCAAGTACTTCAAGGTTTGTGCAACCAAAAGCAGTTCAAGTTTCCACACTAGTGTTTATTCAACAGCCAGTTCAGGCCACCACACCTCAACAACGACAAACAACCCTAGTAATTGTATATCAAAGGCGGCAGCCAATTCAAGCAATGGCTCAACCAGGAGGTCAACCAACTCCAAATGGTGCTACTTGGCTAGTTACTAATCCATCCCCTCTTGAGTTTGCTGATTACCATGACATGCCAAAGAATCCAGAGCATTTCTGCACTAAGTATCAAGTCAATGATCCAAATCGTACTGCTGAGGATCACATCAAGATGTTCAAGGATCATTTGCGGAATAGACAAATTGCATACGTAGATGTAGCTTGCAGACTCTTCCTATATTCCTTGGGAGAAGAGGCACACTTTTGGTTCATACATTTGCCGATTGGTTCCATCAGAACATGGGAGCAAATGAAAGAAGCTTTCATTGGAAAGTTTGGTATTCCTATTACCCCAGTAGAACTTTTTTGCCAATTCACAGAAGTAAGAAGACAAGACAAAGAACCTATTCATGCCTTCAATAACAGATTCCAGAAAGCTCTCACAAGGCTACGTGTTCCATACTTTGTTGCAGATGCTAGGGAAAACTATTATGTAGCCTTAGACCCATTGACCGCAATGTTTGTAAGACAAGCTCATCCGGCACTAGCCAATATGAACCAAGCCTATGCAAAGGTTGTGGAAGTAAGTCAAAATATGGGACAAAACATAACTAGGCCTTCTTTGTACACAGGCTTGACTACTGCGAATAATCAGATGCAGACACTTGGCCCGGCATGGAATCAACAAATCCCTGCACTGAATCCCGTTCCTCAACTGGCTTATCATGTTACACCACCATCAGATCAATTGGTTCTCCATCTTGGGATACCTTTATCCCAGACTCCAGCGACACAGCCTGTCTATCTCCAGAGCACAGTGCCACCAGCGAGGACACAAGAGGAGAAAAACGAAATGAAAGAATTAGTAGAACAAATGAAGAGGCTGTCATATGAGGTGACTCACCTCAAAAATCAAAATAATCAAATGCAATCTATGTTGAAGAATTATCAGGCACATCTAGGTGCTAATCGAGGATATTAGAATAATCCTCAACACCATCAAGATGCCCATCAAGGACATGGCCACGACAATAGCCATGGGTATCGGAATAATAATCAAGGATATCAGAAGAGGTCCTGGAATACAGGACCCAACAACGGAGGCGTGCCATCACCATTAGATAACCCACCACCTCCAGAGAACCGTCCTGCAAATAGAGTTTTCTTGGCTGAGGCAGCTATGTCAGGATGGTGTAGACTCCACAATACAAGTCAGCACTCAGAGTTACAGTGCCACGAATTTCAAGTAGCTGCTGATATTTTCAAAGGAGAAGTAAAGAGCACAGAAGGTGCTGAGAATCCTCCAACTACGGGATATGAAATTGTCCCAGTGCAAAGATATGACCAGGCACTGATTCTAGAAAATGTCAATGTCATGTCCGAATATCAAATTTACACGCCACTAGAAGTCAATTATAGATTCCCGCCAGAATCGGAAAATGGCCCTGTGGGGATGCCAGACGATCAGGTTGAAGAGGCTCAAATGTATTCAGAGGCTCAGGTATATTTAGAAGTTCAAGATAGTTACTCAGAGGAGCCTCTAGGCCAAGACAATTATATTTTTCCACCTCTTAATAACAGTGTTTTAGTGTTTTAGTGGAAGGAAGAAGCTAGTAACATATGATGCATGAGAAAACCTTGAAAGACACATAAGTCGTGTTACAAAGCATATTCAAAGCATTAAGAGGGCACTCATGTATGAAGAATCTTGACAAACATGAGTTAATCACACATAATCAATCACAAGATATGATACATACACTTACAAGTAAAGTGCGTTAATACACACAAGATATGCAAATACACTCAAGATATATACATGTTCAATTGAAAGTTTACACTCAAGAAATATAACGGAAATATACACATGCAAAAACATGCTAAGGCACATTAGGCATAAAGCAAGTATGTAAGACATGAGGTACACTCATAAGACATGAATCCTACATTTGAATACATGTAAGCAGTAAAGCATGAAGTACAAGCGTGAATAAATACATGGAGCATGGAAGCATAGACTCGAATACATATGGCATGAGGTATTCATGAAGTATACACTTAAATATATAAAGCATGAGGTATGCTTTTCAATTGCAAGTATGCATGAGAATGGAGTAAACATGTTGAAAACACACTAATCATCAGGACGTTATCGACAAAGCAGTTATGTTAAATATTTTAGCCATAAATGTATACAAGATACAAGCATGGAGCAAACATGAATACATTTCTAAAGCATAATCATCGATTACAAGTGAAGCATACAAAATACACTTATAAATACATGTAGTGCATTACGTAATGCGATATAATTACATACAAAAGCATCAATCAATAAATTACACATAAGGCATGCAAATCATGCAATTATACTTTAGGGAAAGTAATACACTTGAAGTACATACATAGAGCACATAAACCCAAACAAGTACCTAATGCATAAATACTCATAAGGTAGGAAGCAATATAGTTACACTCTAACAAGAAGCATACATAGAGGAATTGCACACATGGAGTGAGAAGCATTTAGTCATTACTTAAGATATGAATATGTAGAGCGTTCAAGTATACTCAAATTTACTTCTATGCATGGAAATAAAGTACTTGATAAAAATACACCTGAGATGCATGAAGTGTAATCATGGGGCTTGGATTTTAGAAGATAATTAGGGACACTCAAGCATACGCATAAATACACAACATGAAGAAGAATGAAATGATCATACATAGTAGAATGCTTGCAGATACACTCAAAAATACAAACAACATATACTTACGAATGGGGTAGTCATGTATAATAGTACATCAGTCATGAAGTAGATAAGCAGGATACTAAGTATGTCCATATATACCATGAAACAAAAACATCATAATATCATGAAGTATATGCACGAGTGCATGGAGTCACAAAGCATATGCATGAAAACATGTAAATCATACTTGAAATCAAGTCACAACAGATACAAGGTCATAGAGTACACACTTGAATGCATTGTCATGAAGTAAACAAGATGCTAACCAAGAAACAAAAACACCCAAATACACCGTCATGAAGGGAACACTTGAATTCAAAGTCACAGAGTATACAAAGGTGGAGAGTATACACTCGCATACAAATACATTGTAAATATGCACTCAAACAAGATCATATACACTCAAATATAGTCATAAGTCAACTCAATCATATAATATACACGCAAATACAAATGCAGTCATAGAGTATACACCCAATTTGCAAATTCAACCATAATTCATAAAGTATTCACTCAAATACAATTTCAATCACGGTTATAGGGTGTACAATCAATTACAAATACACTTGAATGAAGTATGCTGTTAGACAATCGAGAAGGTGGATTTGGTGTATCCCATACTACACCATGGACCCATCCTCCTTCCCAAGGTCATCGAGTATACACATAAACATGAAGCAGACACGTGAATACATATAATGCACAAGCATTCACATGAACATATGTTACGAAGCATTCAATTGGTAAATTTCTAAGCAAACTAAATAGATATTAAAACACCCCAAGTTATCTTCGCTCATCCAATTCAAAGGAGGTAAGAGTGGACCACGCACAAGGATGCCCTTAGCGCCTCTCTTCTCAGCCCGAAGGTAGTCAACAACAACCGTTGTACTGACCCCCTCAGCCCACATGGGCAGACCGCAGTCATCCACGTGGGTAGCTTACCTTGAAGAGATCCTAGTACCTGCTCTCCTTCATGGGCGCCCAAACCTCCTCCCTTGTGATTGGATTGAAACAAAATGATAATTTGGTAATGGGTAGTCACATAGTCCATGCGATAGTTTGGAGGAAGGATTCCCATAGGAGGCCCTTAGAGCACTCCCTTCTTAGCCCGAGAGCGGCCAACCAACACCCGTGGAAAATGACCCCCTCGGCCCTCGTTGGCAGACCTGCAGTCATCCAATGAGGGTGGTCTACCATGAAGGGACTCTAGTATCTGCTCAACCTATTGGTTCCATCCCCAACCAACTACATGATTGTTGATACAAACAATTGCATCTTACCTTATTACAAGACACAGTTACAACATGCTATGAGGATTCATGAATTCATTAAAATATTAATAATCTATTTATCATATACATTAGCCCTTAAATCTATTAATCACCAATCCTTTATCAATCATTTATAACACGTTTAACAAATATTGTTTTCCAACTATATAAAGGAATTGCTGATTTAGGGCTATGAAAATACGCACCTAAAACTTACCACTTTGATTTGCAGAAACCCCCATCCAACAATGCCGCCTTCTTATGTTATGTTGAAATAGAATGGTAGATTATCATAACACGATTAGTTGTTCAATTCAAAATAACATATTAGCAATGCATTCCCAAAATGACTATAATAAATTACATCAATTAGATAACTATTATTATGCATAAATTGTATTTATTAATCGCCTATTATATACTCATCAATCATTATATATTTAGGTATATTTATCAATGATATTTAGATATGCCTATTCATCACCAATTTAATCTCCCTATTTATTTATTTATTGCCAAAACAATATCATTGTTCTTCTTCAAATCTCATAATTTGCATATATCTTACTAGAAGAGAAATTATATTCAATGGTCACAACCATACCTGATCTGCATGACTCAAATTGTTTCTTTATGTTTATAGAATATACCTTTTTCTTGGTAAGTTTGCATACACCATTTTCACAGGATGGCAGGAAAGTTGCTCTGATACCACTTGTAATGTCCCCTTTTTGGAGGAATCACTAAAACCCGAATCTTGCATTCAAAGTATTTCTCACAGAGACATTAGAACGTTAGAGATTCATAAATTTCAATTAATACAATATAAATTTGCCAAGGGTCACCCATCTTCTCTACTTTATGCGACTCTTCACCCAATAATATACGTTTATGTATATATTTACTCATTTTGTATTATTCACTATAGAGCTTATATATATATATAGATATATATATATATATATAAATAATTACTAACATATCTATGCTTGTCCTAATTATTAATGCCTTCACTTTTATTACCCTTATTTAATTATCTTTTTAATTGACTTTAAGGTATCCTCTAATTACTGAGTGTTGGAAACAGCAGTCACTTCATGAATTGATCATTGTTACCTTATTGACTATAACATACATTGATATGCATAACCATTAACAATTGGCTTACGATACTCATCTAACCCATCATGCATATTCTTTGTATTCATACCATTATTTTATTTATTTATTGCATATTATTAAAATTCAGAATGTGATGTTATACTGCTTATCTTTGTTACTTATTTATTATCTACATATTATCTGTATTATTCATAGTTATTCCTTACCTCATTCATCGATGTGCTGATACGTGTCTTTTCCAACCATGATCCTTTGGTTATTAGTGATCAAGCATCCTTGGACAACTTACTGGTGTGGAGGATATTCCGCTCTTATTTTCCATATACAAATAGACGTCTCCATCACAAGCCATCGATGGTTCCATTAGCGGTGATGATCTGTTGTTCTCTTCTATTCGTCGCACCAAATGGTCTCTTTTCAATACTTACCTTATTGTTGACTTAGCACCTTCTACTCGTGTCTTTCTTCAAGATGATTCTGATCTATATCGGCTTACAATCACGTCTTTTCCCTTTCCTTAACCATGGTGGCACTAGTCTTTATTCGTCCCTTTTCAGAGATCTCCAAGTAATCTCTTATTAATGGAGGCTCGAACGCGTTTGGATGACAGAGGTTCATTACCCACATCGGCTTATTCCAATGGCACAGGCGTTTTCTAAATCCCGATGGCAATTGTTCTTGGTTATCTTCCATATTATTTCCCGTCTAGAAGATAGACTTCCGCACATACATATTTCTCACTATCCCCAACGATTATCTAGCTCTGCTGCCAGCATGGCAATGTAGTATTTGAAAGCTCTCCTCATTCTATTCAGCGACCATAAATACGTTTATGGAGGTTAATATCGCTTTGAGGGCGGGCATGCTTTGTTATGTGCTTGGGATCTTCGATAGGCAGTAAGACATTGCCCGATGAGAACCCTTTATAGACTTTGTGTTTTCTTTCTCCATGCCACGGTGATTTTCCTCTCCGAAGTCTCCTTTTATGACTCCTGTGATGATCCCCTTACATAGCTTGGACTGGTCGCGTCCTTCCCTAAACGCTAAAGCAAGAGTCGTCTTCCTTCATTTGACCCGTCCATGGTCATATTCGAAGGTTCTTTCCTTACTAATTATAAATCACTTTTTTCTTACATTCGATAAACTTTATTTGGATTATATATTTATATTTGTATATTTTATATTTTGAGCTTTAGAGTTATTCCTATTAGATTAGAGTATTTAATAAGAGCTTCATCTATTAATATTATAGTATATATTATGGACAACCATTATAAATATTATCTATAATGATTATTATTATATTAAATTGTAATTCATCATATGATGATCATAATCGTAATCTTTATATTATAATATTATACTTAATATTTATTATCTTTGATAATTAAAAATGTTTCCAATATGTATCTTGTATATCTTATTATTTTTAACGTTACCATTTCGGGGACATGACAAAGGCTTTCAAATGAATGTTGGAATGTATTCCATCTGTTTGTCGGAATGTCTTTGACTGCAGTTGCACATTGCTTAAGATTGCATTCCTGAAAATAAGATAGATTATTTTATTGCTTATTTACTTATCATTTCAGTCTATGCAAACATCAAAAACAAGCAAACTACCAAACACATCAATCAAATAGCTAGTTGGCAGGTTGAAGGACTAGTGTTTGACGAAATGTCCAAGCACAAAAACTGAAAATTTACATCAGATTTCGCTAGGGACATTACAGTGGTATTAGAGCTAAAGTTCTTGCCAGCCTGTTGGGTAATTGAAAATTGTATCAGCCAAACAATTGCAGATTAGACAATTCAATTGAACACCATGTTTTCAAAAGAGTATATTAAACAGTTAAATGCCATGATGGAAGAATTAAGATAGTGTTAGAAAAGGATGGATGAATTGGCTTCACAACCAAGGTTCACACAATATATGGCATCCATTTTAAGAGGGCTATATCACGTGACAAAAAGGAGAAACATGATGTATCTACAAGTGAAACATCTAAGAATCTCTATGATGAATTTTCAGCAGTTAGTGACCAGCATACAGCTGATCCTAAGGAGAGCAGAATGGAGAAAGATGTTGAGCACATGACACTTCATGATGACTTCGAGACTGAAGAGGAGCACATAATGGTTGAAGACAAACCAGCTACATTAGAGCAGCCACATGAAAACATAAAGGTGGATGGGAAAGTTGATCATTTACTTAGTGGAGCAGCCACTAGTATTTTGGCTACACATGATGAAGGAGAAACTATACAATGGCATGATGCCATTATTAATTTGTTTGAGGACAGCAACATTATGTCCCATCATTCTCATGAGATAGAAGCTTTTGATCACGAGAAAGTCAATGATAGGATATCACCCATTGATGGAAGCCCTACACCAATTGATAGACATGAAGATATCAAGCATAAGAGGACTGAGTTTCTATATTTTGACATGGAAGAGGTAAAGAGGTCGGAAAAGATGAATGAAGAATGGGTGCAAAAAGAACAAGAGGCTAAATTAGTGGCTGCCAATGCAAGACAACATCTTCAAGAAGTCAAAGAAAAGGTCAATCTCATCAACATAGCAAGGCAAAAAAGGATAGGTAACATTAAGAGTCTCTTTATTCAAAGAGAGGATGAATCTGAAAATGCACATTGTTCCAATGATGGTGATGATGAGGTTGATAAGATTTATCAAGACAATGATGATATCAATTCATGGGTTAGTGATTGTCCTACTTTGTTGGTCGGAATTCTGTTAGAAGATACTTTGAGGGCAGCAACTGTTGGTATGTAGGAGGAGATTATTTTTTTCTAGGACTTGCACATTGGATGTTAGCATTGATCCAGAATCTTTCTAGGGAGTAGATGGCATTCATGATGATATACTTCAAAATTTAGGCGATGAGTCCGAGTTGTTCTTACCAGAGGTTTGGCTCGATTAGACTCTAGGGGGTATCAAAGTGGCACAGTGGAAGTCCATTGGTGTTGAAATGGAGGGACTTCCAGTTTATTCATGTGATCTAGGTGGAGATTGTTTTTGGAGAGTTTTGATCATGAGGATTATTATTACAATCGACATGGTGGGGAAGATATACATGTTTGGGATCTAGGAGTTCTCTTGTTGGATTGTTGGCCTCACTGGTTGAGGCGGGAAACGGGAGCAGTTAAACACTACGGTGGAAACGGCAAATACAAACGGCGACGGGAACGGAAGGCAAATGTGAAAATGGATGTACTGCTTCTGGAACGGGAAAGGTCCAACTTAAGGGGGCTGTAGGCCCGGCCACCTAAGCAGTCAATGCTTAGAGTGTGCCGGTTAAGCCTGGCCATGTCTGGAGCTAACAAACCTCCAATAGGGAAAGGCGGCTGGAACGAACTTCAAAGGGCCAAGAAGCAAGGGATTCCGCCAGTATCTGGCTGGGATAATAGGAAAATATGGAAGAGGAAGGAAGAAAACAAAGAATGGCTGGTTTAGGGAAAGAAGGGTTGGAGGAAAAAGCCTCCAAAAGGAAAGCAGAATAGGAACGGGGGGAGCTGGCATGTGCAAAACCCTATTCAGAATGATGGAGATCCTGAGAAGGCTCGGCCAGTCAAAAGCGCGGGGAGTAAGTTGTTTGTCATGCCGTCGGAAAGTATAATAACAAATGCCAACCGATAAGTAGGAGGTATTTTCCACAGCGCGTCAAATTATGATATTGCTTTCAGGATTCAACCGTGTAGTTTCAAGTCAAACTCATTGACCCATGTTTCATGAGTAGTGGCTCACCGTAACCCATCTCTCATGATGATGAATGGTCCACTTAGCACTCATTGCATCTAGGTGATGCTCACAGAGGTGAAGCACTGGTCTGTCCCGGGAGGTCACCCATCCCGGTACTACTCCAGCCCAAGCGCACTTAACCAGGGAGTTTTCTTCAAGGTTAAGCCCGCTTGGGTTGTTACCCCATTTGCAAAACCTTCAGCAAGTGTTGTGCCTTATTAACCATTCATTATAGAGCCCCTTTAGCTCATCAATTGATAAGTAGGAGGTATTTTCCACAGCGCGTCAAATTATGATATTGCTATCAGGATTCAACCGTGTAGTTTCAAGTCAAACTCATTGACCCATGTTTCATGAGTAGTGGTTCACCGGAACGCATCTCTCATGATGATGAATGGCCCACTTAGCACTCATTGCATCTAGGTGATGCTCACAGAGGTGAAGCACTGGTCCGTCCCGGGAGGTCACCCATCCCGGTACTACTCCAGCCCAAGCGCAGTTAACCAGGGAGTTTTCTCCAAGGTTAAGCCCGCTTGGGTTGTTACCCCATTTGCAAAACCTTCAGCAAGTGTTGTGCCTTATGAACCATTCATTATAGAGCCCCTTTAGCTCATCAATTGATAAGTAGGAGGTATTTTCCACAGCGCGTCAAATTATGATATTGCTATCAGGATTCAACCGTGTAGTTTCAAGTCAAACTCATATCCGGTTAAAAGATAGGGCGTTGCTGGTAAAATGGTGCGGTATGAATGGCAGGTCGAAGGAAATCATGGATTGGTGGTTGCAGGAATATCCGGGTAAGATCAGTATCCGACCTCTTCAAAATTAGTTCTTTCTGGTGGAATGTATAGATGGAAATTTGGAAAGAGACATCCTCTATGGAAAACCAATCTTTTTCAAGGGGTTCAGCTTTCATTGGATCAATTGGGTCCCACATTTTGACCCCACAAGATACAGATTTATGAAGTCTCTGTTGTGGCTCAGCTTAGTAGGGTTATCGGCGGAGTTTTGGAATGGAGACGCATTGATAAGGATTGGCGATGCCTTAGGAACTTTCTTAGGAGTAGAGGAAGACTCTCAATGGAAGAGTAGGGGATACAACAAACATCTATGTAGAAGTGGATATGGACCTAGGATTCTACAAAGAATTGGAGATTGTATCAAAACTGGGGAGTTGAATTCAAAAAGTTAAAGTCCTAGATAAGAGGGCTTCAGGGGAGTGCTTATTAAGGGAACAATTGCAGGCCAGGAGTTTGAGAGTTTTAGAGGGTGAGGAAACTAGGTCACCTATCACACTTGACCAACCCCCAAATAATGCATACTTGATATCTTTTCTAGGGTAGGAGATGAAATTGTTTGAAGAAGGATAGGAAAGGAGAGAAGGGATTGCAAAGGATTTTGGCCAGGTAAAACTGAGAGTTAGAGGTTGAATTGGTGGCACTCCTAAAAGATACAAAAGAATTAAGGGAGGACATAAATCAACAATTAGCATTGACCATTGGTGAAAGGACTTTAGCCAGCAGCAAGAGCATTGAGTAGACAAGTAGTAAGGAAATCCTAGAGCAAGGAAGATCAAAGGAAAAAGGAAAGAAGCCACAAGGGGTTAAATCTTTGGGCGACAAAGACCCAGACATGCCTTTGATGGAAGAAGAAGGGGACATGGAAGATCTGAGGATGGACATGATAAAGGAGTTCATAGAAATTACTAGAGAGGATTCAACACCTATCCAAAAGGAAAAGAGACAAGTCCTCATCAGGGAGCTGATGGAAGGAGAGATTGAAAGCCAGGAGAATGAGATCCTATTCTCATAATTAGAAAGGGAACCCTTGGATCAGGAGAAATTGGGTCTGTTGCAGATAGCCTCAAACAAGACAAAACCGGATATTAGGAGATTACCATCAAGGAAAGTTGGAAGGAAAACACTGAATGAACTTAGACAAAAGGATGGAGTAGCCGAGGGATAGCTTAAAATCACAGCTCTGATAGACTCGGGGAAGGGGAGCCCCCTTCCCCAGGGGCAATGATGCTCCTATCATGGAATGTTAGGGGTTTAAATGCCCCTAAAAAAAATGCCTAGTCAAGAGAAGAGTGAGCTTGACTAAGGTTGAGGTAGTACTGTTGCAAGAGACCAAGCTAAGCATAGGAGACATGGAAAATTTTGCAAAAAACTTCAAAAATTGGAAAGTGGAATCAGTTCAGGCTAATGGGGCTTTAGGAGGATTGGCAATTTTGTGGTATCCATTGGTGGTCAAATTTGAACAATTGGGGGATGGCAAGAATTGGATAGGAGGAAGACTTGGTAGCTTAAATTCAAACCTTGATTTGTTGTTGTTTAATGTATATGGGCCGAATTCATGCCTAGATAAGAAAGGTCTATGGGTAGAACTTGATGCCTTTCTCAGATCACAACTGGAGATCCATATGGTGATAGGGGGAGACTATAACGCCATCCTTCATGGGGGAGATAAGAGAGGAGGTGTCTCTAGACTAGGTCAATCGCATAAAGACTTTGCAGACTGGGTGGGGAGAAATAACTTATTGGAGATAGAGTTGGGAGAGAATTCCTTCACATGGAATAATAGGAGGTTTGGATTCAACAACATAGCAAAGAAGCTAAATAGATTCTTCTTTGGGGGGGATTAGTCCACCTTTCCCTATACTCCGGAAGGAAGAATCTTACCATGCTCTGGCTCTGATCATTATCCAATCACGCTCTCAATAACAGGGGATGAGAGACCATCAAAATCCCCTTTTAAATTTGAAAACATGTGGTTTAAGGATCCCAATTTTATGAGCCTTATCAAGAACTGGTGGAATGAGGAACACTTTAAAGGGTCAAAGCTCTTCTGTTTCGTCTCCAAAATCAAACACATCAAGAGAATATTGTTAGAGTGGAATAGAATCCACTTCAAGAACATCTTCCAAGCGAAAACCAAAATTGAAGAAGAGTTGCAAGCACTAAACGAGAAATCCATGCAAGAAAGAATGAATCAAGAAAGCTATATCAAGGAGAAAGAGCTTCTTCAAGAGTATGAAGACATTCCATCAAAGGAATAACTATTTTGGAGGCAAAACTCTAGGGAGAATTGGTTGGAAGCAGGGGATAGAAACACCAAATACTTCCATAATATAACCAAATAGAGAAGAGTGAATAGAATTACAAAATTGGAGATGGGGGACGGATCAATTATAGAAGACATGCAGGATATCAAGAGAAGCATATCAAGTTTCGACCTTAATCTTCTTAACAATTAGGAGGGATCAATGGAGTCAGATCAAAAGGAATTACTTTAGTATATTCCAAAGGTGATCAGTGAGGATCAAAACAAAGTTTTGAATGCTAGGATTATAATAAAAGAAGTAGAGACAACTTTAAACTAGCTCCATCCAGACAAGGCACCAGGTCCAGATGGATTTCCAACAGGCTTCTTTCAGAAATGTTGGGACATTATCAGGGAAGAGCTGGCAATTGCTTTAGAGGCAGCAAGGAGCGTGGGGCACCTACTTAGAGAGGTAAACAACACTTTTATAGTCCTAATCTCCAAGAAAGAGAATGCTACTAAATTGGAGGACTTCAGACCTATCTCTCTTTGTAACAACACCTATAATATCATCTACAAGATCATGGAAAATAGGCTCAAATTATTGCTTCCATATATCATCTCGGAGGAACAGATAGGTTTTGTGCTGAGAAGGTCCATCCTAGACGGAGTCATCATAGCCCAAGAGGATATTCATTCCTTACAAACTTTAGAGAGGTAGGAATGTTAATTGAATTGGACATCAAGAAGGCATATGATAAGGTGGATTGGAGATTCCTTTACAAAACCATGACTTCCTTTGGTTTCAATGAGCAATGGGTGAACTAGTTCTTTGAATGCATTTCTAGTCCAAGATTTTTTGTCCTCGTCAACGGGTCCCCAGAAGGATTCTTTGAGGCATCTAGAGGTATAAGGCAAGGGGATTCGTTGTCACCTTTCCTCTTCATCATCCTCACAGAGGCATTAGGCAGAACCATCAAACATAGGCAAGATAGTGGCCTAATAGAAGGAATTAAAGTGACTAGGAGCATCTCCGTCACTCACCAACAATTTGCTGATGACACTATGTTGTTGGGAGCTGCTAATGGGAAAGAAGCTAGGAAATTTATAGATGTGTTAGAGAAGTATGGAAAAGCTTTATAACAGGAAGTCAATAGAGAGAAATCTGAACTCTTTTTCTTGATGACCCATCCAAGGAAGGAAACAAAGATTTTGGATATTTTGAAATTCAAAAGGGGCAAGTTGCCTTGTTCTTATCTAGGATTACCCTTGGACAAAGGGCTGAGAAACTCCAAGCTCTAGGATCCATTGAAAGATAAATTGGACAAGAAGATGAATTCTTGGAAAGGGAAATGGTTGTCATGGGCAGGTAGGCTAGTTATGTTGAAGACAATTATTTCAGTGCTTCCCATTTATTTGCTATCATACCTTGCCCTCACCTTAGGAGTCAACTTGTTCGTTATACAGAACATGAGGAAATTTTTTTGGCAGGGATTGGTAGAAAAAGACAAAATAGCCCTCATTGCTTGGGAAAAATCTGCAAGCCAAAGGAATATGGTGGGGTAGGTTTAAGAGATCAATAGGGTCAAAATTTGGCTCTAGGGGCCAAATTGGTTTGGAGGATGATAAAGGAGCCAAATCTCAAATGGGGTCAGATTTTGCAAACTAAATACTTAAACTCTATGGATCCAACGGAGGTCATCAGAGTAGAAAATCCCCCCCGGGGATCAAGAGTGTGGAACTTCATGTTAAAATGTAGATTCGTCATTGCAAATTATGCTTGATGGGATATCCATGATGGAAGAACATCCCTATTTTCGGAGGATTACTAGGGAGGTTACCCTAGCAAAAACAACAAAATATGGATAGAACAACCTAAAACCTTCTTTAAATGGGAATGGGGGCCCACAGTCAAAGATTATGTAGAATTATGTCAGGAGGATCTAACATTAGGATGGAAGTGGAAAGAATTTAAAAATATTCCCCTCCCCAATCAATAAACAAATCTATTATTTGAAATCATTAAATAGAGGAAGATTGTCTTCAGGCAAGGTTTAGATGAGGTGATATGGGCTACCTCTAAGCAAGGAGTATACTCTGTGAAGGAAGGCTATAAGATCATCTCAAATATGCAAAGGCAACCGAAGACAAATATTCATGTCCATCTTTGCTGGCATAAACACCGTGTTCCCCAAGCAAGATTTTTTGCATGGATTTCTCTACAGAAAAGAATCCTCACAACATAGTGTTTCAGGAAGATGGGATTTGAAGGTCCATCATGGTGTGTTCTCTGCTGAAAGAATGCGGAAAGCATTGATCACCTCTTGTTAGGATGTCCATTCTCGAATGAATGTTGGAGATGGATGTGTGTGAAGCTAGGATGGATCATTGCCCTTCCAAATGACATTAGAACCTTGTTTCAAATGTGGCCAACAAGACCTAGGGCAAGGCTGCTCCTTAGTATGTGGGTGATCCCACAATAGTGGTTTGCAATTTTTGGCCAAATTGGACACTGAAATTATTATTTTTAACTAAATCTTCACATTCGGGCACCTATAGCAACTAAACCATGGAGGATTTGAAGATGATGCATACTAGAGTCTTGTCACATTTTGTCTGTAGATTCTAAAAATATTTTTTTCAAAATTTTTGGAAGTAGATTGCACTTCTTTTACCATCTCCCACGAAAATTGGTTTTTTTTAGAAAATAACATTTTAAAAAAGTGATGCACATCGTATAACGCATAACTTTTTTTCCATGAAGGATAAAATTCAAATTCTTTCGAATTTAGATTCATAACTCCAATATCTAGTGCTTCCACTTGGTTAGACAATTTTTAATTGAATTTTTTTCTTTAATCAAGTTTCGAAGTCAAACCAATTACAATTTAAACATAGTGCGACCGTATAACGCATAACTTTTTTTGTATATATCAAAATTCAATTTTTATTTTTGTTGGATCAAGGACTTCAATATTTGGTGCACTCATATTTTTAATTTTTTTTTGATAATCTGCTATTTTTCCACATGCAAACAAAGACCTTCATTTTTGATAAAAACGTATGTTTAATAAAACTAAAAAAACAAATACATAATAAAACCAAAATATATTAAAATTATATTCATTGGATAGCTCGTTCCGAGGACTACCTAATTCCAATTGGGTTTGTGAGGATTCCTCCATTTTCATCCTCAACCTGAGCTCCAAAGTGCCAAAATTTAGGCTTTTTGTGTGTCTCAGGGAGGGAATGAGGATTTAGGGGGGTTTGTACGAACCCCTAGGGGTTCATTCGAACCAGGGTTCGCTCGAACCCCTTTCATATGTATTTTTTTTTGTTTTTGGCAGCAAAAAGTTTAAGGGGTTCGCTCGAACCCAGGTTTGGTCGAACCCCTTTTTGGTTTGATCGAACTTCTAGGTTTGTACGAACCCCCAAAATCACTTTTTTTTCCATGGGGTCATTTTTCTCAGTTTTCCTTCCTCCATCAAATTATAAACCACTATTGTGGCTTCACCCATGTGAATTATCTGCCTCTCACTTATGATCTGGGGACTTTGGAAAGAATGAAATAGAAGGATATTTGAGAATAAGGAAATCCCCATAGCTTCCTTAAAGAACAAGGTAGAAGTTGTAGTAGTGGAAACAATAAATAACAAATCAAGCTTGGGTAGGAGCCAAGAGGGAAAATTTACAGAATGGGATGGGAAAATGAGGTTAAGATGGCTTGAACTCAAATTTCCCCCACACATAGGGGAGCGGAGAAGTGACAATTTATCAAAAAGAGAATGAGCTAGATGGGAGCCCCCAAGCAAAGGTTGGTTCAAGTTGAATATTGATGGAGCATCCAGGGGAAACCTAGGCCCATCCAGAGCTGGTTGCATAATCAGGTTGTGGAATAGACAAGTGGTCGATAAGTTGGTTGTCCCTCTGGACGAGGACACCAACAATATGGCATAATTGAATGCTTTAATTCAAGGCCTCCTCTTTTGTAGAGATTTGAAGATTGAGAGACTCGAAATAGAAGGGGACTCTTCTCTAACAATCAATGCTTTGAGAAGCGGTTCGACCCCCAACTAGAGACTGAAAGCTTCTCTCAATAGAGCTCTAGAATTAATCACTTATTTTGAGGCTAGCACTTTCAACCATGTATTCAGGGAAGCCAACAAGGAGGCGGATGAATTGGCTAATAGAGCTGCAGATGGGTTAGCCTTTGGAGTCATTGGAGAATAAGTTTAAAATTTGAATATGCTCTTGGGCGTCCATTTTGTGCAATCTAGTTTGGAACACCTAGCCACCTAATAGGACAACTCAACATGCCATCGTGTAATGGAAGGGTCGCCAAAATTTCCCTAGTTGTGTCATACCTACAAGAGATAATTCATGAGGAAGCATAAGCAGAAGTGGGGAGGACTTCCATTCCTCCGGTTGGTCCATCTGGCTCTTAACTGTCTGCCTAGCAAGTTGCACATTTGGATGCTATGATCAGAAGGGTCTTCTTTTTGCAAATATGCTTATTGGTTTTGTATTTTTCCATGCATCTAACTATGTATTTGAAGGAAATTTTGATAGTATGTCTAAAACTATCTGACAGAGTGCCTAAGAACACTCAGCCTCTTGCATTTTGTAATATGTTTGCAATATAATACAAATTTTGGCTACAGCCTTTACTGAGCAAAAAAAAAAGAAAATGTATATATTTAATTAAGTAATTTTATTACGTTGAGAGGCGTTATATAGTGAAAGCAATGAAGGAATATTCTCCGTAAAGGTTTTGAAGCTGCATTGAAAATGACAAGCAGGTGGAAGTCATGTGCTCATAAATAATTTAGTTATTTTTTAAAAATAACCCCCATATTCACTTAAATGGACAAGTGGATGAACAAATCTGGGAAATTTAATTTGGGATAAGAAAACACCCTCCTTGGTGGACACGATTTAATCTGATGTTGGGAGATCTTGAACCATGCATATGGAAGACGTGTTTTGGTGGGACGTAAAGTGAAAGGTGGTTCCTAAGTCGTCAACGCTTGGAGAAGGATGGAGGAGATCACGTTTCGAATAACTACCTAGGGCAACCAATCACCATTATATTTAGGATAAACCTTTCATTCTTTTTGCCTTTCTTTGTCACTGATATAAACTGATACTATAAATAACTATTTATCTTGGTTCTGTCTAATATACAAAATACCAAACAAACAGCCTAGGGCATTGAGAAATTAGGGATCACATATGCATGTGCATGTTCCTGTCTCACCAAAAGCTTTTCCCACATATGCTACACAAATGGCTATGCTCTGCAAGAATGTCATCCTCCTCCATTTTTACAATTTATTTTTTGTCTGTATATTGTTGCAATTACATGTGACATGAACCTATCTTCAACTATTACACTTTACGTTATTCAACAAATGAATGAGAGAGTATAGTTGCCATTGCAAATAAAAGATCATTCAAATAGATATTTCTTCTACAGGCATAACTCTTTCATACATTTTATAGAGATATTAAAGGCTCGATTTATATGGTTTTTATTGTAATATGAATGTTGAAAACCATTTCTTGTATGTTGGAGAGTTTTTTTTCCATTGTTTATTGATGCAGGGGTGATTCACCTACAGTAGAGGCCGCACCCCACAGGTAGGGGTCACAGCTTCCTCAAAGAAGCCACACCAAAAAGGAAATGGTGGAGGGTGGGGCATCCATGCTTTTCAAGCTATAGCCTGTTGGGGTAAGGTGGAGCCTCCATGTTTCCGGATCAGATTTTCCCATTGTCTCTGTGTATGCATTGATGATAGTAGTCTCCATTTAAAATATGATCACAATGAAGGGCTATCCTCCTCTCTAAATTTAATGGTGCATGTGTTAAAAGGTTTTAAATGTTACTGGCATAAGCGTGATAGAGATCCAAATATAGCATAGTGCAGATGGTAGGTCTGAAAGTTGTATCTACGTTTTGGATTGGATTACATAAGCTTAGGTTTGTAAGTTGTATATGCATTGTGTATCTACTATTTGGATTGGATTACAGATCTTCCACCTCCATAGCCAATATTGTGTCGTTGTTGGGCATTGGTTGGTTGGCCTCCAGACTAAGCATCGAGTTGGGTAACCCAACAATAAATTTTGATTCTGCAACAATAGAGATGAAGAGAGGAATATGCATCTTCCTCTTATTGGCTCTTTTTCTTGCTCTTTCATTACAAAGTCTGTGTTGTATTGTATTTCATTTCTTTGCTTCTTTTGCAACAAGTTTTTCCTTTTTTTACAAGTAAAGATATGACTGCACTAACATATTTTTTTTTATGATTGTTATACGCAGACTGGAGAAACAAGTGATGTTGGTTACTACCCCATTGTGGTCCCTCCACCAAAACTAACAGAAAAAGGTAATCAAAAAAATGTTTTACTATTAAATGAGTTAAAATTTATTTAATGATTCATTTTTCCAAAAAAAATCTAATTTTTAACTGTTTTGCTGCTTTTCAATGGTTTAAGGCCAATATTAATGACATTTGTTTTTGAATAAAATGGTTAGGAGTGCATAATAATGAATTTAGGACATACATGCATAGTTTCTTTGGTTTGATAGCAGGCTACTTTTTAGGGGTATGACTAATTATTAAATTCCTCGATTAAATATGGTATGCATACTAAAACAATTGAGAGATGTTAAAACAATCACTAAATTATCTCCAAGTTTTTTGTATTTTATATTATCGCGGGGAGTGGATATTATGCCGACTCTTATGATAATCATGAATTGATTTGTCAGGCTTCGTGGTGCCACATGGGATCCATACTTGAGCCACTTCTCTATATTTTGCATCTCCATAGCTTGATAACACACATCATTTGGTGAGCAGAAGACATTTTTAAATCTTTCATGAAACTCTTTGTCAAGGAAGACATATTGGTTTTTGAAAATATGACCTTTTGTATTAGTTTTGTATGCAAGCTAGAATTGCAAAATAAAAAACTAATTTAATTGAATCTAATTTTGTTAATTGTTAAAGAGAAAGGTATTTATTGGATTGATTTTTCTATTATTTGTTCTAATTATTTTTTATAGTGACCAAATTTAAAGGAATGCATATAGAGATAGTCCCAATTTTAAAGGAATGCATGTACATATTTTTTTAAATTTTTCATTAAGAGAATATTTTTAAGAGTTAAATAGATCTATTCTACATATGAAATTGACTATACAATTCAACTAATTATTTATTTTAAAATAATTTCTTAATTACTAATTACAATTCTAAAATAAATCTAGAACAACAATCTAATAATAATAATAAAAATCTTTCCATTCTATTTATTTTTTGTTTGCACACAAATCATTTTATATTCTAAAATTAAATTAGATTATAATTTTCTAAATTAAATTAATTGAATTATAATCATGAATAAATAATCAAAAGCATTACAACAATTCATATTAAGTTAAATAAAAAGAAAATATTAAAAACAAAAGTAATTACTAAAACGAAACTAGAGTTATGCAGAAGGAAAAAAACCACCTATAAAGAATTATTCCATTTTCTTTCCTTTTATTTTTCTTTTCTCAAATGCATTTCTTCTTCTTTTTCTTTTAATGTCTATGAAAATATTTGTTTGCATGTAAGATTTTTAAAAAATTTAGTTAAAAAAATCTTAGAAAAATATATTTTTTAAATTAAAGAGATCTATTTTACATATGAAATTGACTATACAACTTTTGGATATAATAAATATACTTAATCAAATTTATGATTGTGTTATCTCATTGTAAATATTTTCTTAAATGAAACAAGAATATATATTATTAAAAAAAATTACTTGACTTGTTTTATCAATTTATTTCTTAAAAATCAACTTAGTTAATATAATATAGTTGAAATATTTTATTTATCAAGGATTATTTTAATAATATAATATTATTTATTATATATTTTGAATTGATATCTATTATCAAATAAGTAATGAATATATAATTAGACTACACATCAATATACTTTTAAGTTTTTGTCCATATACAATTTGGTAAGTATATTTAAGCAAATATTTTGAAAGGGTGTTATAATCTTTAATAAAGTTAGTAGAGAGAAATAAAAAGTTAACAAAAAAGTAATAAAAAAAATAAATTCCAGTAAAAATAATTGAAAAATAATTAAAGGACATATGAAGAGGCAATAGGCCTACAGATAACTAAATCATTAAGACTTTATGCAACATCCTAATCCTCTTCTACATTTCTCTTCTCAATAACCAAATTCAAAATCAATCAAGCATTTCACAAATTAACCTAATAGGGAAAGGAATCCAACACTTGTCCATCTTCTAACGATAATGATAAAATTTGTTGATTTAATGCCCAATATTTATAATAATATAGAAGTAATAGTTATGAATTTAAAGTTGTTAGTTTTGATCTTAGTACTCATAATTGAATGAAATATAAATTCCTTAGATCTAAAAAAATAAATAATATAATGTCACATTAATAGACTTAGGGTTAGGATTACGGTTCAATTAGGTTAGAGTTAGGACTACAGTTTAATTACAATTAGGTTTTAATTAACATTCAATTAGGGTTTGGGGTATATTCTAATGCACTTAGGCTTGCATAAGTCATTTTGGAAATATGAGATTTCAATCTATTCAACAGCTCCTAGAAGAAATTGGTTAAAGAAAATAAGTTGATATGGCTCACAACTCCTTTTGGTGCTTTATGTGATTTTTAAGCCTGTTTGTCAAAGGGATTGAAAGGATACCGACAACTTTACTGTGCAAGGGTGTGCGATGGTTTTTCCTCTTTAAGGCTAATGACAGTCCCATCATGTTTTCAATAGTATTCCTATTTGCTACTATTCAATCTTTAATCTTTTCCCATGTATTTCAAAACTAAAATATCATAATTAGTATTTGAAAATATACCCAAACATAATGTCTCCTGCTGTGAGAGCACACAATTTTGTTATGCATTTTTCCCAAGCACAAATCCTTAGAATTCTTAATGTGTTACTTAGGTTAATTCTTCATTGCAATAAATAAATACACATTCATATATATATTATGGATTTGAGGGAAAATATTAAAATATTTATCTTAATTGAAAAATTAAAATGCAAGGGATTCAAGTACATACCTTTTCTTTTGTTAATGTTGAAGTGCCAAATTTGATGACATGATATAAAAAACCAATATCTTTGCTCTATGTGGCACTTGAAATTTTGTACAAAACTATAACCAACTCTACGTCAAATTTGTGACTTTGGACCTATTTTTCATCCACAAATATGAGCTTTGACACATGCTTCCTAATCTAACATACAATATGTACTTAAATGCTCAAAATAGTTGAGAGTAGTATTGAGATTGGTGGATCTTTGGGATGGTCCAATACTTCACCTTTGTATCTCTCCCTCTAGATAGAGGTAGAGATGAATATAGAATGAGAGAGGAAAAGGGAGAAAAATAGATAGAGATATAGAGAGAGATAGGGAGATAGAGGGGGGAGAGAGAAATATATATATATATAGAGAGAGAGAGATAGCAAGGAAGAGATAAAGAGGAAGAGGGAGAGATAGAGAGAGATATATGGCAAGATAGAGAAATAAGGATATATATATATAGAGAGAGAGAGAAAGAGAGAGGGAGAGATAGATAAATGGGAAGAGAAAGAAATATATATAGAGATATATGGGAAGATAAAGGGACAAAGAGGTTTAGATATGAAGATAGATAGGGGTATAGGGAGGGAGCAAGAGAGGGAGAGATGGGGAGAGATAGAGAGAGGGAGGGAGAAAGGGAGAGAGATATGTAGAGGAGGGAGAGAGAGAAGATGGGGAAGAGGGAGATATATGTAGAGAGGGGGAGAGAGGGAGAGTGAGAGGGAGAGGCTAATATAGAGAGATAGATAGGGATAGGAAAAGAGATGGGGAGATAGATGCATAGGGAGATATACGTAGAGAATTATATGGATAGAAAGAGATAGAGAGATGAGAGAGGGAGATCGAGTAGTATATGGATAGAAAGAGATAGTGAGATGAGTGAGAGGGAGATCGAGCGAGAAATAAAGATAAAGATATAGAGTAGAAGATATGGAGTGAGTAAGATAGAGAGAGGGAGACATTTCTAGAGATAGGAAGTGAGATGGATGGGTAGAGAGAGGGAGACATTTCTATAGATGGAGGGGGAGGGAGGAATATAGAGGTAGAGATGAATATAGAGTGAGAGAGGAAGAGAGACAAATTGATAGAGGTAGAGATGAATATAGAATGAGAGAGGAAGAGGGAGAAAAATTGATAGAGATATAGAGAGAGATAGAGAGAGATAGAGAGAGATAAGTAGAGAAAGACAAATAGAGATGGAGAGGGAGATATAAATAAGGGGAGAGAGAGAGGGGGAGAGATAAATGGGAAGAGAAAGACATAGATATAGAGATGTATGGGAAGAGAAAGAGACAAAGAGGTTGAGATATAAAGATAGATAGGGGTATAGGGAGGGAGCTCAAATGGGAAGAGATAGAGGGAGGGAGAAAGGGAGAGAGATAGGTAGAGGAGGGAGAGAGAATATGGGGAAGAGGGAGACAAAGTTAAGATGTGTCAATATTTAAGAATCCTTGTTTATTCTGAAATTCTTGCAAACATTGTTAATTCTCAATTATGTTCAGGTATAATTGTTAGATGAAAAAATGACCTTTCAGTTGGAACAAAATTATAGGTGACATAAAGTTTTCGACTAGATTGATGAGCATATATCCAATATTTCAACACAATTTTATATCCTACATATAGCAATTTATATTTATTCACATATTCCATCCAAACTCAATCTCTCCAAGTGAAGCGTAGGCAAGCATATATGCAATATGTGATGTTTCTCCTAGATGATACTTACAATGATCTCCACCAAACATGCTTGTAAACTCATGACAATGATGTAAAAGCTTTTCTTCCATGACAACATTGTTAGCTACATTATTCCTTAATGACATCTTTAGCTACTTTAAATTAGAATTTAGAATCATCATCCAAGGTTGGGATATGATCCAAGAAGAGATCCTTCTTTTCTTCTCTTGTTTGTCTTCACTTTCCTCCACGAGCATGTTTTCCCAAAAGGAAACCAAGGAATCCTTGATGGTGTCAGGATCATCATAATTTTATCCATAAGTATCTTCAATCTTCATATTATGTTTCTTTGCCTTCTCATTTTGCATGTTAAATGAAAAAAACTTGGTTTTACACCTTATTTAAGTCATTTAATCCTTGATTTTTGTCTCCAATAAATTTATTCAAAATTGTAGACATCATCCAATTGAATTATGAGATTCCTCTCTTCTTCTATTAGGATCCAAGAAAAATAATTTGAGAGGTCTTTTTGGATTTTAGCCATTCTACTTTGAAGGAGATCCTTTCTCTAAAAAGGTTTCTAAAGACTTGGATATTCCACTCTTTTAGTCTGAGTTTTATGAATTTCAACTTTCTATTGAATATGCACATCTTAGTGCGATGATCAACTATTTGGGTGAGCCAGGAGTCAGTGACAACCATTTCAAAGTTTGGGTTTTGTATCTACACTTTTTCAAACTTGAAAGACACTCTTCTAGGGAATTTGTCCTTGTCTATGAGCTTGTAATCCGAACCAGCTTTAGATAGGGTTACAATTAGGGTTCAAATAGCTTTATGGTTAGGGTTAAGCTTCAATTTGGGTTAAGGTTCAATTGATTAAAAATAAGCGTCTTGAGAAGGATATCTCTCGGCGTACTTTACATATATTTTTAAAATATAGGTATGCTAGTTTTAAAGATGTGACTTCAACCATTTATGAGGTTCATACTAAAATTAAAAATATAAAATAAAAATAAATTTCACAATAAAAAATTTAATATTCCGGTTAAAAGTCTCAAACCTTATCTTATATTGTACCACTCTTTTTTTTTTAAATTTCTTTCAAAAGATGGCTAAACTTTGTCATTTTATCAATAATAGTTTTATGATATTTAAGACAACAAGAGAAAAATACATGTTAGAATTGATTGTATAGTTCATGACTCTAATAAAGGAAAAAGTTTTATCATTGGAGATTATTATTTTAAATGTTTTTCATTTTTTTAAATAAAAAATAATTAAAATATGTATTATCATTAAAGTTGTAGTGTTGATAAAAAATGTGTAATATGTAATATTATATTTGAATAATAATAATAATAAATAGTATGTATTATTGAAATTGGAGTAAATAAAAAATAAAATACATAATATGTAAAATTATATTTAAGAAAACTCTTTCAAATTAAAAATTCAACATCACAACTTTCTTCATTATTATATAAAAATCCAACCATTTACAATACAATAAAAAAATTATATTTTAACATCTATGTGTGTTAAAAAATAGTTTTATAAATTACACAAATATTAAAAATCTAGAAAAAATAAAAGGCCATACATAGATATAAAAAGAAATCTAAAAAATGCTAACCTTAACCAACTATACAACATGATAAGTATGTATGAATATTGGTTGTAAGTTTAAAATTCTAGTGATATTATTTGGAGTAGAGATAACCTCTAGTTCATGAGTTATAGTAATTGTTTGATTCAAATGTATTCATTTAGCTTCAATTCTCTTAAATATCAAATATATATCATATAATAAAGATAAAAAATAAATCAATTATAAATTTCTACAAATTTATGTGTGCTTTGAAATCACATTTATTATTAGTAAATAAAGATATCCTTATCTTTTATCTATATTTTAGTTTAAAAATACATTGGATCTTAACAATTCTAATAATTTTGAATGAGCTTAATAACTTAGAATTATATATGAGAAATAAGAAAAACAACTTTAAATGGAATTCTTTTAAGTCCATCGTGGTGTTATTCTTCTAGTGTCATTCTTTTATTTTATAGATTCATAGATGTATTTATTAGAATATACTTTAGATGTCTTTATTTAAATTTGTTTGTTTACTCAAATTATATGGGTGAATCGGTTGGTTAATTGAACCTTATGATATTGCTATCAGGATTCAACCGTGTAATTTCGAGTCAAACTCATTGACCCATGTTTCATGAGTAGTGGTTCAACAAGAACCCATCTCTCATGATATCGAATGGTCCACTTAGCACTCATTGCATCTAGGTGATGCTCACAGAGGTGAAGCACTGGTCCGTCCTGAGTCACCCATCCTGAGACGCTTCAGTTTCAAGTGCGCTTAACTGTGGAGTTTTCCATGTTGCCTCGCTTTGAGTTGTTATCCCATTTGCAAACCTTCGCAAGTACAGCCTTATGAACCATTCATACAGAGCCCCTTTAGCTCATCAATTGATAAGTAGGAGGTATTTTTCCACAGCGTGTCAAATTATGATATTGCTATCAGGATTCAACCGTGTAGTTTCGAGTCAAACTCATTGGCCCATGTTTCATGAGTAGTGGTTCAACAAGAACCCATCTCTCATGACATCGAATGGTCCACTTAGCACTCATTGCATCTAGGTGATGCTCACAGAGGTGAAGCACTGGTCCGTCCCGGGA
Source organism: Sequoia sempervirens (assembly GCA_007258455.2). Classification (NCBI taxonomy): domain Eukaryota; kingdom Viridiplantae; phylum Streptophyta; class Pinopsida; order Cupressales; family Cupressaceae; genus Sequoia; species Sequoia sempervirens. The sequence continues at coordinate 38,536 of VDFB02021189.1, read as the reverse complement.
GGTCACCCATCCCAAGACGCTCACTGCCGCTAACTGCAGAGCTTTTCCAAGGTTAAGCCCGCTTGAGTTGTTACCCCATTTGCAAAACCTTCAGCAAGTGTTGTGCCTTATGAACCATTCATAATAGAGCCCCTTTAGCTCATCACTTGATAGAGGTTCACGTCATAGCTGTAATATTGCTAATGACTTTAACCGCAGCTCGAGTCAAACCTCACGACCCATGCTCATGAGTAGGTTCAACAAGAACCCATCTCTCATGATATTAATAAGAACTCATTGACCATGTCGATGAGCAAGGTTTCTATTATGAATGGTTCACTTAGCACTGCCAGACGGTGATAAACACAGGTGAAGATCGTTCGCTCGAGGTCACCATCTCGTTGCCGCCCGCTGCCGCCGCTTAATCAAAGAGGTTTTCCCGTTAAGCCCGCCGAGTTGTTACTATTTTAAATTTTCGCCGCGTTGCGCCCATGAACCAGCCAGAGCTTTAGTCATCACCGATAAGCAGGAGGCATTTTCCGCCGCCGCGTCACCATGATATTGCCAATGATCAACCGTAGTTTCAGTCAAACCGTTTAACTTGCTGTTTATGAGTAGTGGTTCAACAAGAACCCATCTCTCATGATATCGAATGGTCCACTTAGCACTCATTGCATCTAGGTGATGCTCACAGAGGTGAGCACTGGTTCCGGAGGTCACCGTGCGGTGGTTCAACAAGAACTCATTGACCCATGTTTGATGAGCTAAAGGGCTCTATGAATGGTTCATAAGGAACAACACTTCACAAGGTTTTGTATCAGTAACACCGCGAAGCTTAACCTGGAGAAAACCTTGGTTGCCGTGTTGAGCCGAGCGAAGATCGATGGGTGACCTTCCGGGATGGACCAGTGCTTCACCTCTGTGAGCATCACCTAGATGCAATGAGTGCTAAGTGGACCATTCGATATCATGAGAGATGGGTTCTTGTTGAACCACTACCATGAAACATGGGTCAATGAGTTTGACTCGAAACTACATGGTTGAATCCTAATAGTAATATCATAATTTGACACGCTGTGGAAAAATACCTCCTACTTATCAATTGATGAGTTAAAGGCTCTATTATGAATATTCATAAGGCACAACACTTGTCAAGGTTTTGCTAATGTGGGGTAACAACTGCTGGGCTGAATCCTTGAGAAAATCCCCGTTAAGCGCACTTGAGCCGGAGTGCATCGGATGGGTGACCTCCCGGGACGGACCAGTGCTTCACCTCTGTGAGCATCACCTAGATGCAATGAGTGCTAAGTGGATCATTCGATATCATGAGAGATGGGTTCTTGTTGAACCACTACTCATGAAACATGGGTCAATGAGTTTGAATCGAAACTACACGGTTGAATCCTGATAGCAATATCATAATTTGATACGCTGTGGAAAAATACCTCCTACTTATTAATTGAACCTTGTTAATATACTTTATGAAGAGAAAATTCTCTTTAGAAATAAGATCAAGAAATAAGAAGAGTTTAAATAAATCATCATACTTAATTCAAGATGGTGTCATTTGTGGTTTACTCAATATCTTTTGTTTATTTTTCTTGTTTGTTCTTGATACCCTTCAAATTGTAATTTGATTGTCAATTGGCTTATACCAATATTTCTATATTCTTGGTTTGCAGCAAAGCCTCATCCTCTTAAATATCAATTAAAAGTCTTTTTTTATTAAAAAATATATAGTTCATCAAACATACAAATTGTTAGGCTATTTTTATAGCTATCTCTATTGATGATGATGGCAATTGTGATGATACAAAATTGTGAGGCTTTTGTTAGTTGTGTTTTTTTATTAATTATATTGGCTTAGCAGTTTCCATATTTATTGTGTGGCTTATTATTTTGATATGTTGTGTTCTTTTTCCTCATTAATAAAGTTTTGTGTAATGTCCCTAACATATAATATTAACAAATACTAATTTGTAGATGTAATTTAAACATGACAAAATAGGCACAATAGATATTACTCCAAAATATGAAGAGAAATCTAGGATATATGTATAATATATTGACTACAATTTATACAATGATCCGGATTGACTTACAATTGCTTCCACAAATCAAATAGCAACAATATCACTTTCTTACAAAATCTTTGAAGCTCAGATGCAATCTTTGGATGAGAATTCCCTCAGGAACCAAAGTGGTTTCGTCCTCTAATTCTAGTGAACACTAGGTTTTCGTCCAATAAACACAACTCCTATGGGTTTTCATCCATAAAACGAAATAGAACACAAGTGTCCCAAATTTACAATAGAATGACAAAATAATTTTATGCTTTTACATGAATTGGTTTCCTTACATTTATATGCTAACATTCCTATTTGAGGAACATGTAGGCCTTGAGCCCAATCGGCACCAAAGCCCAAAATTTGAATTCCCAACACACTACATTAGGTCGGCCTTAAGGCCAATGTGGATTTCTTTGAAATAAGTGTCTTCCTGTAAACCCATCCACATGCTTTTCTTGCTCATTCCAACTTCCTGAAACTTCGTTGTTACTTCTACATGATCCTGTAATGTCTTTATATGCTTCAAGCTTGTAGAGGTGGTGTCGGTTGACTAACATAGTTGACTAGCACAAGAGCGATATATTTCTGCTGCCTAATCCCCCCTTCTTGATTTTTGGATATGATGTGCAAATGCCATCATAGGTTCTATGTTCCAAACTACACACCTAAACATGCTCCTGTGGAGAAATGCAAAGGGATTCCCAAAATTGACTCTATCCTGGCATAGTGAGCCTGAATTGGCGACCTTCTAATAGCGATATCTTTTCGATAGATGATCCTTTTTCCATGAGCTCTAGATATGTTGTGGGGCCTTCATTACAAATGCTACATTCCAAACCACAAACTAAGATGAGCTCCTGCGGAGGAATGCAGTAGAATTCTCTCATTCCACTCCAACTATCTTTTTGAAAAAAGAGACATGACAAATCCTCCCTTCCCAAAATTTCTTGTCCTCAAGCAATACAAATTTGGATGCTCTAGGATTTCAAGTCCTTCCTAGGTAGCATCTTCAATTCACAAGTCCTTCCAATGGACAAGATACTGGGTTATATTCCTATTTCTTAGATTTTTTACCCTCGTATCAATCATAGCCCTAGTGGAAGGACTGGAAGTGGTAGCCAGATACACCATTCAAAAACTACAAGCCTCAACTTGGTTATCAGTGGCTATCGCTACATTTTCCTATGACTGACAGTTTGAACCAAAGATGGCACCTCCATTCTTTCTAGTGTATGCTTGGCGTAAAATATTTTCTACTATTTGGTCTACAAGTGTTGAGCCAAAACTCACCCACTTTGCTTGGTGTATTCTTTTCCAAGGCTTACCTGTGGGGTCTCGGCTTGTCCACTTGCGGGTCCAGGACCCTTGTTGCCCTTTCTGTGGTTAGGCTGAGTCTTTTAAGCACCTCTTCTATTTTTGCACCAGAGCTCATCAGTTGTGGAATTGGATTCATGACTTCTTTCAATCTTTCAGGCTAGAGCCTTTTTCCTGGCATATGGTTTTGTTGGGCGATTCTCCTAGGCTTCCCACTAAGTATATCCAAATTTGGCACACTTTCAGGGTAGAGATCCTCTTCAGTATTTGGAAAGATAGAAATGCATGCATATTTTCTCATAGCCAGATTGATAAATTTGTTTCTTTATATTCTAAATCGATGATTTGCTCTAATGTTCTTTTGCAAATTCAAGTGCAAGAAGAAAAAATTGCACTTGAAGTTGCTCACCTCTAGAAGCTCTTGGACCAATGGGGAAATTCCCCTTGCACTATGGTGCGTGTGCCCCCTTGACCACTTCTTCTCGGGGTCGACGGCGAAGTGGCTCTACCAAGGACTCTCACCCCTACTCCTAGGCTCCTTGATGTGGCTCTTTCCCACCTCGGCGATCGCCTTCTCCTCCGCAGGCTAACCTGGGGTGGCCTTTTGGAGGGATGGCGAGGGTTGATGGCAACACTTTTGGGTGGCCTTCTAGTAATTCTTTTGGTGGTGGTTTTGGTTGGCCAGATGCTACTAAATGGTTCCCGCAATTGGATTTAGAAATCTCACCTTGCCAAGAGGACAAAGATAAAGAGAAAGATGACAATGGTTGGGCTCCCCCTGACATCATTCCAAACCCTGCAGATGTATGGGGGAAGAATTCAGATGATAGGGACCCTCCGCCCTCTACTGGTACTGCTATGGCCCCTTGATGACTTTTTATTTTATTATGTTTGTAATGTTTCTTGCTTTCTGGGCTCGGCCCATATGACTCTGAACTTCTGGGCTCTGCCCATATGACTCTCGAGGTGCGCCATTTTACCACCCACCTTTTTTTTGTGAATATGTATTTCTATCTTTAATTTAATATAGATATATTCCTATTCATCAAAAAAAATACTTGAATCAACTCCTTTTTTTCATCTTTATCCCTTTGATGAACTTCCATTAATCTGGAGATTTCCTTCTTGATAGATGCCCAATCTGGACAATTAGAATATTTCCATTAAATTTTTTTGATAAGGTAAGCAACATTTATAAGGTGTTGTACCCTTCACAAAGAGCCACAAGGGCCAATAGAGTTCAAGACCAAAAAAACCATCAAAAAACAAGCCAAAAAACAAACACAATGGACCAACAACAGATGGACAAACATGGATGAACAACGAACTAACTGGCATCTCCCCAGTTCTTTGACGGGAGATTAACAACATCATCTCTGACCCATTCCTGACAATTTTCAGCATTCTTGTTGTCCATTTCATCCTTCATAACCACCGATAGGGTGTTGGTAACACAGTGGACCAGCTTAACCATGAAGCAGGTCAAACCACATATTTTTTTGTCCAACTTATCCAATATTTCCTGCAGCTTTCCATTAAATGTTGCAAGCGATGTGAATGCTAATTATATTTAAAGGAAACTTAATAGTTTTTACATCTCTTTCAAAATTACTAAACAATTTATGTAGTTTGACGAACTAGGCAATTGAAGATATATCAAAGCTTGATGATTTTAATGGTTCTCCCTTCATTAGCTTGGCCCATTGCTCTTGAACATTATGACCATTTGCCTCAAAATCTTAAAAAACCTGAAAACAAAAGCTATCACCCTATTGCCCAAGTTGCTTCCTTGTTAAATTGATGGCTTCTTTTTTTTCTTTGTTTTCCTTGGTAAAAGGGCTTTAGTCCCAATTTATACTTACGTAAAATTCTTTCAATACCATAAAAAAATTATGTATCAAAAGATGATTTTAAAATCTCTTCAAAAAAGTGTTAGAATCGGTAAAGGCAGCAATCAACAGTTAGAGAAACCGCTTGCTGAGTAAACTATACCTGATGTTAGTAGTAGATATCCCCAAATATTCTCTCTATTGTCCCAGAATTCCTTCACTGATATTAAAGTATATTAAATGATTGGAATGATGTCATAAGTTAGGTCAACTTTGGATATCAAAGGAGATTAATTTCTAATGCAGAGCACTAATCACTCTAGTCAGCAACTAATGCTTATTTTTTGCAATAATGAGTAACAAAAGATTGAAAAGGGGAGGTTTATGAATTAAAATCAAAATTTTCTAGATGATATTATAAGTGGGTTCAATGATGTCATAAATGAGGCTGAGTTTATATACAACTCTTTTCTTGCTAGTAGCCTCTCCATTGGTTTGAACAGGAAGTTGATGATAAGAGTCTAAGACTCAATGAATGGTATAGATTTATTAGGACAATCATTAGGACAATCAAACGTCATGACAATTTCCTAGCATGCATTTGTAGCTTCTATATTATTCTTCCATGGTTGTCACGTACCACCTTTATTTAAATTGTAACATAATATACATTAAATTTGTTGGTTGAAAATTTTGTATTCTTGTGAAAGCATACAAAATTGTGGTTTCAACCACAACATGTGAGATTAAACTATCCTAATTAAGGGAAGGCTCCCCCTTTAACTAAACAAAACTAAATGGGTAGGATAGTAATCGTTCCTCTTATTTCAGGAAAGATTATATTCTTTTCACTTTGCTGAAAAGAAATAGCAAATGTTAATAAAACTTATTACAGCGGCTATGCAGTGAAATCAAGAAAGAGGAAATAATATAATCTTTCCTGAAATAAGAGGAACGATTACTGTCCTACCCATTTAGTTTTGTTTAGTTAAAGGGGGAGCCTTCCCTTAATTAGGAGAGTTTAATCTCACGTGCTGTGGTTGAAACCACAATTTTGTATGCTTTCACAAGAATACAAAATTTTCAACCAACAGTTTTTGGCGACTCCGCTGGGGATACGATACACATTCGAAAGCCTCACGCTTTCTTTTGAAGTATACCGGTATCCTATTCATTGTAATTTATCAAGTTTTTCAAGCTTTTACCGAGGACATGTAGATGGCTGCTCAAGGTCCTTGGGGAAATGCTTTTGGTCCATTGAATTTAGCTCTACCCCTACATGCTCTTCCTGAAGGCTCACGGAAGAACTTTCCTAAGTTCTTTGGTGATGGACAACAACATCCTAACAAGCACGTTGCTGCTTTCTACAGTGCTTGTAGAGTTCATGGTGTTGAATACGAAGATGTATCTGTAAGGCTGTTTGTGGAGACTCTTCAAGGTGTTGCTGCAGATTGGTTTTATCATTTGGCACCACATACCATCACAAACTGGGCAACTCTCATAGCTAAGTTTGAAGAAAGGTTCAAGCCTCCTGAAGACGCTCATGCTTTGTTGGCTCAGCTCACCCAGTTGAAGAAGGAATCTCACGTGCCTATGCGCGAGTTCATTGCTCACTTCAACAATTTGACATGAAGAATTCCAACTGTTGCTCAACCTACAGCTAAGAATTTGAAATGTTTCTTTGTAAATGCTCAAGTACCCGAGGTTGGTTTCCTATTAAGAAGAGAAGCTATAGCTACTCTTGCAATTGCACAAACCCTGGCGACAGAAATTGAACATGATCTTATTCTTGCTGGGCAGATAAGGATAGAACCAAGTGGTTCTTCTTCTTTGGATTCATTTTCTTCCAGCACAAGGACAAATCCCATGGTGCAAAAGTTGGCAAATGAGTTGCTTGTTCTTAAAAGGAAGCTAGCTCAAGGTGTATTATCTTCCCCTTATGAAGAAGACATTCCAAGAAGGCCATATCTACCTGCTGCTCATAATTTTGCTGATGAGAGTGAAGGAAAGTTATCTTCAACACTAGAAGGGCTTGCTCTTGAGGCACCATCAACAAATGCAGTAGTGGAGGATTCTGATTTTGAACAAAGTGATCTTGCTGGTCTCTTCCAAGAGAAGGAAGCAGACATAGCTGGCGACTCTCAAATCTGGTTTATGCAGTTCCAGAAAGTTGTTGAACAAAAAGAAAAGACCATGAAGAATACACAACAAGAGGTTGAAGACCATTTCTCAAAGGTGTTGATGGAGGACAATCACATCATGGGATGTGAAAAGATAGTTTATGAAGATAAAAATGAGGTCCCTATAGTTTGGTTTGATGAATTGCCCTCTTTTGTGGAGAAAGATGAAGAAAACCTACTCAAAGCAGCATCAACAACACTTTTAGAACATAAGGACAATTCTATTTTTGGAGACTTTGATGAAAGTTGTCATGAAGCAAAGTTCAGCTTTTCTATTCAAAAGAGCAAAGAAGATATTGAAGAGGATAAGTTTTGGGATGAGATGAAATCTTTTAGTTCAAGCTTTGATGCCAAACCAGTATCCCATAAGTTAGAAGATCATGAGCAATTAGAGAAAGATGAAAATCAAGAGTCTATTTTCCAAGTTGGAAGTTTTGATATTTTTTCAGGTTCTCAAGAAATTTCTTCTAAGGATGAAATAGAACATGTTATGCATAAGAGATCTATCCCAGAACTTGATGAAGATCATTTCATGAGTACTATAGAAGAATTTTGTTCAAGTCTTGTTGAATATTCTCTCCAATCAGAAGGCTATAAACAACATACTAAGGAATACAATGCAATCATGTTTTCATTTGAATCACATGAAGGAGATATTTCCATTCAGCATGAGGTTGTCGTGGTTGAAAAACCAATTGTTCAAGTTGCAGCTGAGCAAGAGAAGTTTGGTTTCAAAAATCCATTTCAGAGCAGCAGTACATATGATTCATTTCAAGAGAAAAGTGAATTTGTTCATCTTTTCCAAGGAGTATTGCATCAAGTTCTAATACCTTTGTTCGTGCTTCATCTATACAAAGTTGCTTGTGACCATGCAAGATATTGTAAATTGTTGTAGAAGGGCAGCTATTTTGCAGAACCAGTTAATGGTTTCGTTTGAGAAGCTTCCATTTTTGGCTAATTTCAATTAGGTAGGTTTTTATCTTTTCAATAAGTGCATTTGCACAATTTTTGTGTCATGTTTTCGTAGGCTTGCTTTGTGTCAGTCGTGTCATCCTTCTTGTCATTTTGTGTCTTTGTTGCTTGACTCCGTAACCCAATGGATACTAAGACACTTTGAGATTCTGGATTCTACTACCTTTACTTGTTTTTACAATTAAAGGCAGTTCCCCAGTCGGAGCCAGCTGTTATCCTGAATTTTTGACTTGTTTAAAATTTTGGATAACCAATCAAAATTTTCGTAAAATTTGAAGATTTTCTTCTCTAAGGCATGCATTACGAGGTGCAAAGAGTGGAAAATCTCAGTTTTAGGTTTATAAACCTTTGGGCTACTCTTTTTCTCTCTTTCTTTTCTGTTTTTGTCAATTTCTGAGTCTTTTTCCTTGTCTTTTTGGTCAAAATCGGGTTTTTGGGGCAACTCAGCAAGTAGGGAAATTTTAGCTTAAAAGCAAAATTGCTAAAGCTTAAAAAAGTTCCAAAATTGCTTAAGTGATTTAAAAAGTCCAATTTCTTCTAAGTTCTCCAAAGATACTCATTTTTGTCAAAAGTAAAATTGTTATATGAGCTAAAAAGCCTGATTTACTTTAAGTCAATTGCAATTGGATCAAAAAGGCCCAATTTTATTTAAAAACACTTGCAATTGCATCCAAAAAGTCCGAATTTGTTAAAAGTAATTGTTAAATGATCCAAAAAGCCCTATTTTGCAAGAAAGAACTTGCGTTGGTTTCCAAAAAAGCCCGATTTCAGTTTTTAGTGTCATTTTAAGTTGCAAAGAACTCCAAAAAGTCCGATGCCATTTTTTATTCGAGCTATTTGAGTCCTATTTGTTTTGTCTTCCTTATTCCAAGGAGATTTTATTGACCCTACAAGCTTGAAGATCGAACTTTCATCTGTAAATAGCCAACTCTTTTTCATTTTCTGAATCGCGCCTAGGGTTACTCCATCATTATTTTCATTTACAAACTTATTTTCAGGTATGTTGTTCATTTTTCTGTTTCTTTTTAAACGTTTTCTGTTATTTCTTATTTTGTATCAAAAACGTGATCTATATTTATATGTTTCGCCTTTGATTACAATGCCTTTAGAGAAAAACGTGTTTTCTTCTTCCCTCCATTATGGAAATCATTTGTATATATGTTTTTGTTTTTACTCACCTTCACTGAAAAACGGGTTTTCATTTATCATATGCCCTTCATTCCATACGTTTTCATCTTCCTTTCACTGAAAACGCGTTTTTCTCTTTAGAAAACGTTTTTCTTAGCACTCTCCATTTGCTCTCCACATCATTCCATGCCTCATACACAAAATGCATTTTTCTCACGTCATCCGTATTTCTCACTTCATCCCATTTCTATTCATCCACCAATCAACTTCCTGCATTTTCACATTCTTCTAACATCGAATCCTTCTTTTGTCATTTTCCACAAAATTTCACCTTGGCCCACATTTCGGGTTTTTGGTGCAAAGTATGCAAGTCGGGATTTATAACCAGAATTGCAATTATAAAAATTGCAAAAATGTGAATTTGCTAAATGCCCCAAAAATTCCAACTGCCTTATGTAAAATTGCTAAAGTCATCAAAAAACCCAAAATGCTTAAAGGCTTGAAAGTTGAACTTTTTGCACTTGACTTTAAATCCAAGCTGCCCTTGAGATGAATGCTGAAGTTGAACAAGATATTCTTTCAAACTTTAAGAAAATCCCTTGCACAGTGTTAAGTCATGAAAGAGAATTGCTTGCAACCGATGATGTCGTTTCTCATATTACTGCAAATCTTCACTAGGAGCTCGATTTAGATCGGTTCTCCATGGATTCAATCCACAAGTTCGTCAATCATCGAACAATCTTTGATAAGATGCAAGCTGCTTTCAAAGAACACAGAGAGGTCACAGTCGGAGATCATGATGTTATCATTAAGACCGTGGTTGTTGCCAAGAACACACTGGGCCCCAATCCGAATGAATTGCAGATGATCATCAGCAAATTCTTATCTTTCAAAGATAGGAATGTGACAAATTAAAATATTAGGTTGTTTTATGTATTTTACTTTCGACAAAGTATATGTAAAAACAAGTTTTGCAATTGCAAGTGTTCTTTCCTTGCAGTTTTGAAAAATGTAATTACATGTAAGTTCTTACAAAACAAATCACAATTTGGATTGTAATTTTGAATAAGTCAATTGCAATTAGTTATCGGTTGAGAGATTTTCTCAAGTTTGTTGAGATTCTCCCACCTTTTTCACCAGACCTTCCTCCTATAAATACTTGAGGGGGTCTATTGTAATTTTTTATCTTTTTGGCAAGCAAGAAAACTCTGCAGAATTTTGTACTCATAAAAACTTTGATCTTTATAGTTATAAGTTTATCTTTTTCAAATAATATCAAAGAGTTACAGATTTCAGACTTTGTGTTGAAATCCTACTTTGCATCCATTGTGTTCTTTTGTCATTTTGGAGCATTACTTTGTAATTGTTTGAAGATTGTGGAAGATTGCTAGAGAGAGCTTCAATTGAAATATTTTCAGACTTTGTGCTGCAAATGTTAAAGATTGAATTCATAATTTAGAAGTTAAGAAGAATTGCAAGTCTTTGTGCTCGTAACGATTCTCATTCATAGTAGTTAAATAGATACATCATATTTGCAGACTTTGTGCTGTCCTATGCTATATATTATCATTAGAATTATCTTACAAAAGGGTAGATAGGATTGCTGATTTTCAAGACTTTGCGCTTGAGGTTGTTTTCCCATCCTGAAAGAAGTGATGGAAGTCTTTGAGCTTTCAGGAAACTTCATTTCCTTTCTACTGATTTTATTACAAACTGCTATAAGAGTTTTATTTAGAAGTTAATCCTGCTTTTTCTGTAAAGAGAAAAGAGTTTAATCTTTCTTGAAACAAGAGGAGAGATTATCATTCCACCCATATTTGTTTTTAGTTAATTAGATAGGGGGAGCCTTCCCTTAAATAGGAGAGTTTAACTTACACACTGTGTTGAAATCACCATTTTGCTAAACCTCCTAAGTTTACAAAATATTCAACTAACAAAATTTAAATTTTTGAATTTTATATTACCTATATTAGAAGGCCTAGTAAAACAATTCTGTGCACTCCTTGATTGAGATTCTTTTAGATCATATACAATAGGACTTTTCTCTGCTCCTAGTAAAGAAATATATTTATTGGTCTAAGTCAAAGGAAAACATCAACGATTGCATTTTATACCTCGATATTACTTCAGGTGAGTGAGTGCCTAGATTGATAAATCAATTTATCATGGAAACACATAGAATAGAATTTTAGACCATTTCATAAATCTAAAATCAGTGTCTTTTTAGTGTTTCTGTTCTTGCAGCATAGTAGCATGCGTTAAATTATGTTTTGTTTAGGACTGTTGTCCCGTTTGAACTTTTGAGGTATGACTCTTTCCACCACTGTTTTAATGACTGGATCTATCTTATAAAGTAATATAGACACTTATTTATCAAAACAATCATAGAAAAAAAAATTAAAAAAATTTGAATGAATTTTAATATCTTGATCTTATTCTTAATTTCTAAATGTACTTGTAAGACAATAATAATGTTTTATTTAAATGTTCACAAAAGCTTTCCTCCATAAACATACTTCAAATCAAGATTTTTTGAACCACATAGAGAAGAGTAAGGAAATAATAATATCTTAATTGAATGTTCACAAAGGCTTTCCAGAGATCCATTGTTTGAACATTCCGAATGCTTCGTTAGGCTTGTATTCTGGCGCTGTATGTCCAGCTCCCTATAAAAAAAAATTGCATGATTATTAGCTCTTCAATATCTTAGATTAATCATCCCTTATTTGAGATAAAATTTATGGCTTTCGATTCAAAGATATAATTAAACAAGCTTCTGAAAATTCTAACTAAAAGTAGGATCAGAAAATCACCTTCACAGTCGCAAATGTTAGGTTGTAATCATATGTTCTTGTGTAGCTAGACACCACATACAGCAGGTATCAGCATAATTTGCACATACCACAGACTTAAATCTTTCCTTTCATTGGTATCGAATAGAAAGCAACTAACTCTATATTAGGTTACTAAGTCCATTATTAAGAATTTGTGTAGTCTTACCCAGCAACCTGTCCATCTACAAACCAAGACCTCCATCCCTCAACTATTGGATATCCTAATGATCTAATCCACGCCTCAGTTCCAACGTATGGCATAACCAAATCATGATCGCCACTGTTACGACATTCAGATACATCAAAATCAATCTAATGCAATGGTAAGTATTGAGCTTATAATTATACGTGGCAGCTCTAAAATAACTGCAACCACAAGTAACTTCATATTGGGTGAGTTGAAAGCCTCCTAACATGACATGTACGCAAAAGGATTTTATTCGTATGGTAGCACTTTACCTGTAGATCAAAGCACGATAACCTCTCTTGGTTACATTTTTGTGATATATAATCACACTTGTGATATCACGTTTATATATAAAATGAGGAGTACATCTTATCCACGCCCCTGTTATGAACTCCTATAGAGAAATGAAGAGAAAGAAACCAAGCAGTGGCCGTCAACTTCTCATATGAACATACAATTATAACTCGTAAAACAAAAAGAGTTAACAAAATGATAGACGACAAATTATAACACTCTAAAACATATATGTGCAATCTGAATACGCATGTTTGTGAGAACTTGATATTTTAGTCCTTCAAAAAAATTTTGTCCATAACATTCACATTGTAATCTATAGTTCCCAAACTTGCTAGGTACTTGCTAAACTAAGTAAGTAATGAGCCAAGCTAGGCATTTTGATGTTTGTAGAGACTAAGTTGTGGGTTTCTATGAGTTTCAAATGCAGGAACATCTAAAGCAAATAAGAAAAATCTTACATCAGTCAAAAATATTTTTGTTCATGTTTGTTTTGTTTTGAAAGTCTCCAATAAATATCGTAGTCATTCTAATCTTACACCAAAGGTCAATTATTATTACAATGTTTTTATTCTTCTTGTAGTCAACATTAGAATATCAAATTTCTAAAAAGTATTTCTACTATGGCGTATCACATTTGTATCATAAAACTTTCAAACTCATACCAAAGTTTCAAGAAGGTGCATTCTACAAGGCTACATAATTATATTTTGTTTTCTCATTGGTGTTATCACGGAATCTAGCAGCGCTCGTTCCATTGATAACCCCCCTATGAAACTTGTTTGTTTCCTAGGGTTCGTGAAGTTCAAGCACGCAAAACAAGGTGATTTTCAGGCCACTTTGAAATGTATTCCAAAGACTCAAACATTTAGTTTGAGCGTCCCCCTATGTTCGCCTCGCGAAGACCTTTGAAACGAGCCCCTTCGCGAAGTCTCACTATTCATACTTAGTTAATTGTGAAAAATGTAGTTGCACTAAAAAAGTGCGCTCCTGCTCACAAGCCAAAAATTGGCTAAGTACAAAAAGTGCAGGGGCGCTGATTTTCAGCTCCCCTACATGAAAGTGTTTTTGTCAAAAATGTAAGAGCGCTGAAAAAGTGCACTCTTACACTTTTTGTCTAGACTTGGTCATTTCTTTGCCTAGGCGCGTTTCTTCATGCGTTTTACATTTTTCGCTCATCGTGCCACTTTTTGTGCCTAAATTAATTGCTTGACTTGAGTTAGGTTTTTTGTGTTTCTCATTCACTTAAAAGTGTTTTATTGTTTCATTTTCATTGTTTATGATCTTCAAACTTCATTCCTTCTTGTTGGGCGAAATCTCCTCAAGTTGCAAAACACGTTTTTGGAGAAATCTGAAGTTCCTCCCAACCAAATTTCGCGTTTTCTCTTGGTAAGTTGTTCTTCTTACTTTCTCTCCATTCTCCTTCATTATTTTGTACACATCTTCTATAAAGAGATTTACATATGCGTTTTTATTTATCTTTGTTTTCTTGTCACGTCTTTCTTCTACCCACGCGTTCTTTATTTCGCCATTGGTGTGGAGTCCTGTTTAATTATTGAGCACGTTTTTCCTCTTGCCCTATTTGCGTTATGGTTTATCATCATGCATTTATGCTTCCATCGTTTGTTTTGGCAGTGACTTCTTGCACATACACGTTTGCCTTTCTTCGTTTTAGCCGTTCTTACCCGCGTGTTTTGGTCTCTTCACATAATTCTTATGCCAATACTTTGAAATGGCAATGAAAGAAACTCACGTTTTGTGAGTAGGATTGCACTATGCTTTCCATACAAACCATGGCAATAAGTGAAGATCTGATGCACTTCAATATGCGTTCTCAAGTGTTGTTTTTAACCCTTTCAATACTTCCACATTGCCAAAGCGTCATTCTCAGAAATCATTGCATTATGTTTTCATTGCCCTTCCCAAATGAAGAAGCACACTTTTTCAACGCCATATCAATGGCTAACTTCTTTGTGAGAGATGTCATAGCGCTGAAAAAGTGCACCCTGACATTTCACATTTTTTCTAACACTGAAGTGTAGGAGCGCTCTTTTTCAGCACCCCTGCATCAAAGTCAGAATTCTTCAAAATGTAAGGGTGCTGAAAAAGTGTGCCCTTACACTTTTCACAAATTTTCCCTGAAACGCTTCAAACTTGTCAAATTTTGTTCTGAACCTCGTTCCTTCTATTTTGTTCATCATTTTGCGTGCCTTGTCATCCGCTCCATGCTTGCTCATCATCGTTGCTTGTTTCGCGCATTCCCATGCTATTTAACGACTAATATTTGTTCTGACTCCACATCTTGCAGTCTCTTTTCAAGATCTTTAAAGTTGATTGATCAAAGATTCAGTTGCTCTTGATGACTGCCAGTAAACCTCTGTCTTCTTCAAAAGTGAAAGGAAAAATGAAATATAAATATCAAGGTGTCTATCCCCCGACTATAGTGGTCTCCAAGGTGGAAGAAATAAAAGACAGAGGTTGGCCATCAAGACTTGGTTGATTTTGCAAAGCAAATTGAGATGAAGCCTCTTCCTGACCCGATGAGAGCAATTGTACATAGTAACCTGCATTTGGTAGCTATGTTCCCTACTGTTGCACACAATACAGAATTTGTCCTTCAAGTGGCATCTCACTACATCAGGGAAAGCAGAAGTGTGATTGATTCTTCTGGGCAGGAGATTTTAAGACTCGACCCCGACTTCTTTGATATTGTGTTTAAAGTCCCTCAAATGGAGAAGTACATTGACATCTCTATACAAAAAGCACAAGAAGTCTTTGACGCTGATCCCAACAAGGCTAAAAACCTAATAAATACCCAATGGTTGAAGAAGCCTAGACAATCTGTTTCCAGATGGCCAAAGGGACTCCTGCGAAGTGATTTCAAGGATGACGTCAAAGATATGATCACATTTTTAAGTAGAGTAAAAGGCTTGCCTGAATCATCCACTTTTCATGATTGGATGTATAAATACATCAGAATTATAAGAAGACAAAAGCTGCACATTGATTGGGGCAAATAAATCAGTGATGAAATACATGAGCAGCTGATCAATGTGCCTTCCACATTGAAATTCTATATGACTTCTTACCTGGTGTATGCAGTAGCTGTAATAAGACAATTTCCAAGTCTATCCACAAAAGGAAATTGGATGTTGGTACCTATGTATAAATTCTTCTATCAACTAGAATTGAAGGAAAGCTTCCTCATTTCAGGCGGGTTATTGATGATTTCTTCACACCTTTTCTTTTCAATTTTGATCCAGCTCTCGAGAGGAGAAGGGTATCTGATGAGGCCTATAAGGCGGTAAGTAAAGTTGGATGCTTATTTCTACAATTCCCAACGTTTACTTATTTGAGAGTAGGGTGCTACACTCGCTGCCCTTACATGCTGCCACGTTATCCTTCGGATAAGTGGGTTCTCATGGAGATGTGCAGATAGCTGATTTCAGTGCATAAAGAATGAAGAAGTAACCACAAGTGAGCATTCAAGTTCCCATTGACAATCGGCAAATATACTATCCCAACTGTACAAAAAGCCAAGTTTGTTTATGCTGAGATGGAAATCATGACAATCAAGACCTACAGGTATAGGTTTGATTTTGATTACCGGGATGTCAAAAGGCAATTACAAAAGAGTCATCATCACAAATACCGTTTTGAAGACATGTGGGCTGATTGCAGAGATGAAAAAGCCATTCGCAAAATGGATTATTGTAGGTTGACTGTTCAGCAGATCAGAGACCTTGATATTGCTGGCCTACCAGAGGATTTTACAGATCCTGGTGATATCATGAATGCTGTCTATAATGAACAAGAGGTTTCTAAAAGGCCGTTGCCTGCAATTCAATGGTCTAGGAAAGAAAGTACCAGCATGAGAGAGAGCTTGAAGCCAATCCTAGCCAACACTGCAGAATGGTTATATAAGCATGGTTTTGAAATGAAAAGTTTCAGAATAGACTCGGAAGGAGAAGAATCTGAAGCAGAAGCTCGCCGGCAGTAAGAACTCCACATGAAGAATAAATCAGCGGATGTTCCCACTTCTTCACGAAGAGATCCCAAGATCAAGTTTACTGTTGGCAAGAAAGATACCCAGTCCGTCCCAGAAGGAGAAACCACAGAATCCGATCCATCCCACTCTAAAGGTAAAAAGGCTATTCCAGAGGAGATAGATTCTGATGAAGAAAGTACTTCCAGTGACCAATCCGTTGAAGATGAAGACTCAACATTTGCAGACTCCGATGCAGAAGAGGTTTTTGAAAGCAGGCAAGAATCTGAAGGTGATTCCGAAGGTGAACTAGAATCGGAGAAACAAGAGGGTGATCAACAGGAACCCAGGCATGATCAAGAAAGAACTACGTCTCCACCTGAGAATGTAGTTGAGGAAATTCCTAGAATGTCATCGCCTATGATTTCCAATGTTCCTTATACCCCTCCAAATTCAAGAACTCCTCCACCTCTTGTTCCCTCATCACCCATTCCTACCACATGCATTCCTGCAGTTGAGATATCCACTATTCCTATAGCATCAACCCTGCTTGATACTCCCTCGGTGACAAGCATTCATACGGTTGATATACTTCAAGTCCTCCATCATCCATTCCTAGCCATCTTCACCAACGTATGATATCACTTCTAAAAATGAATTCAATTGTTTCATGAATGAGTCAATGCATGATCAGCTCAATGTGCAGTCTATAGGAGCAATGATGACAGACACTTCTCCTATTGTCACAATACCCATGGTAACTTCAGAGTTGACAATGACTTTAGAAGTGACAATGACAACTGAATTGACAGTGAATCCAGAAGTTTACACCTCCTTCCTTCCCCCTTGGCTGATATCTCAAGTATTGAAGCGAAAGAAGCAAATGATCTCTCCATAGGAGCTCGACCTCGAAGAGATAGTCCCTCCAAAGGCTAAAGGGAAGAAAAAGGAAAAAGTATACTCAAGGCTGAACGTTGACAAGACTGGCCATAAGTATGCGGAGATTGGCATACTGCCGCAAGAAGGAGATGTCAATATGGAAGACTACACAGTAACAAAAGTCCAGCTTGGCAAGGTTACCAATGAAAGTGCAAAAGCGGATGCGCAAGTGACATTGGATATCTTGGCTGAAAGACTGGATAAAATGGAGCAAGCTCACAATATGTACAAACAGAGGGCAGAGCATTATGCCACTGTTGTAAAGAGACTTTCCGGATCTCCAACTAATGCACAACCGCTAACAGTGGTAAGAATTGAGGACCCAGCTATCAAGAAAGCTTAGAAGTTTGCCTCCAAAGGTAGGGTGTTTTATGATTTCGTTGAGAAGATCATAGAACATGGATCTCAGATCATAATTGCTGCGGACGAGAAAACTACCTTGTTGGCCAAGCTCACCACAGAGCTTGATAAAGAAAAAAGTGTACTTTCCCAAGAGTGTAGAGATATGGAAAAATGCCTGCTGTCATGGTCACAGATGAAGTAGGTAAAACTCAGTAAATTGGTGGAAGTCAGGGTAATTCTTGACAAAGAAAATTTCATTGAGGTAAGAGAATCTTTGAAACATCGAATTCAAGTAATTCAATCTCTTACGGAAGATCTCCACCAAGTGCAGGAAGATGTTGAAGGACATCGTGTTATTCTTGAAAAAGCTATCAAGGACTTACCAGGTCAACTTTTTGAGGAGAATCGTATCTTCCTGCCGGCCATAGAAATATCCCAGATCTTCAAGGAAGCCATCATGAAGTTGATTCACAGTGCAGAATTTTCAGAAGCCTCTCTTAACGTCATTTGTGATACAAGGCTCACATTGGATAACCTGAAAGCACATCTTGACAGGTGCAAGAAGGTTCACTCATCCGCCATGAGATTGATCACGAGAATTCACAACATTGTGGATTACACCGTTGGTCCGGATGAGAAATTCGTGCAGGAGACCAGGAAGAAATATGAAGACTTCCACGCCCAAAGCAAGGAAACATGAAGAAGGTTCCTGATCTCCAATGTTAGACATTTTCGATGCATCCCTTTATGCATCTTGTAAATATTTCTTGACATCTTATATGTCTTTTTGTAAATTGTAATTGCACCATGTTCGAAGATGTAATCTTTTGAAAACAAATTACACTTTGACTTTGGTCCAAGTTAGGTGAGATCTCCTAAAATCACTCACCCAACTTTCCTTGATTTCCTCAATTAGATTCCTAATTTTTCTCATCCCTCTTTCTATATAATATGAGGGATTTCTATTGTAAATTTATCCTTTAGCATTTTGAAACGAAGTGCTGCCCTTTTTGAAGTAGAATTGTGAAACTTTGTGTTCATGCTTTGTGAATGAAATCTGATCAATAAAGAAGAAGATTGCAAACCAGACTTTGTGTTGGATTCGATAATCTTATGAATTGATCTCATTTGGTGGTGATTAGCTTATGGAATCTGAAGGACTCTAAGTAATTCATGTAAACTTTGTGTTACATCCTTTATTTAGATTTACATTTGTGTTTTGTTTATCTTTGGTTGAATGATCTACAAGACTTTGTGCTTGTAATTATTCATGCTCTTTGGATACTTTGGTTGGATAATCTACAAGACTTTGCGCTTGTAATTGTTCATACTGTTTGAGGAATTGCTGTGTCTAAGAAGACTTTGTGCTTCTAACGGGACAAACGACACACTTTTCACAGATCTACCATTGAAAAAGCTACGGAACAACTTTGTGCCTTCGTGAGCTTTCCCTTTTATTTTACTAGTTTATTGTTAATCACTTCTGGTACCTCTATGCTTTATTTTGACAAGATAGAGGTATTGGCATTACTGCTCATTGTTAGTTTAGAGTTATTGTGAATTAAGAACTTCCAACAGTGAAGCATTGTAAACATTTTCTCTGAAAAAAGAGAGAAGGATGAATGTAACACACCCCCCCCACTTCGTAAGTATTGTGTACATTTTGTAATTACTAGTTTGTTTTACTATCGCATCTATCAGCAATAAGAAGGGCGCCTCCCCTTTCCGAGAGGAGAGATTCACATCTCACATAGCTGTGGCTGAAGTCCTAGTTGTGTAATCTATCGAAAAGCTGATTACATAATTTTCACCCAACAATTGGCTAATGCTATGTGACTAGTCAAATTCACTTGAGGAAGGTCTAGTTCAATTGTGCATCAAATATTTGAATCTTGCACCAATTCCTAATCTCAGACATAAGGTTATTGGTCCTACGGAGGTTGATGGTTAAGACCAAATTGAATTTTAATGCATACTCATCTTAAGAGGGATCATCTATGCATTTCCTTATGAAGACCAAAATAAATATTATCTAATATTGGTCCCATGCTTCCTACTACTTGTGCATAGGTAGTGTACAACATTTTAGGTTAATGCCGAGACATTTCATCCTTTCTTGCTATAAAAGATCATCATTTGCAAGACTGTGAGCAAGGAGTTAGGTTACCATTAGCTCAAGGAAGTTTGATAGCAAAACCATAACATCGAGGAACATAGAAAATTGTATTGTATATTAGCTCAAGATACATCAGATTGAGGAAACACATGATAATTTTTCTTGTAATTCGTTGAATTTCAAAGGATTATTGCGAGTTCTTGCAACATAATCTATTAATGTAATTGAGACTATATGAATCAATAAAGTCATTATTTGTTTCATATTGTGTGTTTATATTCCATTATTTGAGTTTTGTGAGAGTTTTATGTTAAGTCTACATGGTTGGATAATTCATTATCTCTTTGTCCATGAAAAGTTCTTAATCTCTTTGTCCACAAATGCACTTATTTTTTGCCAAACTTTCCTAGTCTAATAGACTTACCAAACTCATTGGGGCTCTAAGTCAAACTCAGGTGTATAAAAGCTCTTAAATTTTAGAAAATGAATTTCTAAACCTTAAAAAATCAAAAGGATGTAGAGCTAAAGCATATTACTACTCTATGGCTTCAACACTTGTTTTTTGAAGTGTTTGGAGTTTAGACTCTTAGAGCTCAATTTAAAAAAGGTTAAGTTGTGAAAAATGGCATGCGCCATGAAGGTATGTGTGGGCTCAAATGCCTTAATTTGGACTTGGTGGTGGAGGCTCCACACCTTGACCCCATCCTATGTCATGATAGGGAGAGAACCAAGGGAAATATCTCCCAAACCTCACTGGGAGGTTTACCGTCGAACCCATACAAGGGACATTTCCCCTCAACCTCACTAGGAAACCTTTTCAAACCCTCACTTTATAATGCAAGGAGGGACTCACGCAACTCAAATCACACACTTCCAGCACACAGAAATTTATTTAAGAAATTGAATTTAAAAACATCAAAAATCAGCAACATGTATGAGATTTTCTATTGCTCAACTATCATCTAGATTACAAGGGCTCAAAGAAAAACTGAAATACAATCATGGCATCCCTTTGGACTGCTGAAAAACAACACTAAATCAGACTTAGAAGTCTGAAACAAATAAAAACATCAATCACTGGTATGCCATCTTCAATCCTTCTTCTTACAACTTCATTTTTCTCTTACCTACAACCTTTTGAAAAATCAATTGCACAGTGAACCACACTTTATCCAAAGTTATTTTCTTCTCATTAACACTCCAACCTACAACCACAAAGTCTGAAACCTCTTCCCCAAGAAAATCTACGCCACAAGAAATTCTGGAAAATGAAAATTCAGAACAAGAGTGTTATGGCCACTCTTTCTGGCAACCTCAATCTTCATCAATGCTGCAAATCCTCCTCCACACCCCCAATCCTGGAAAAGAAATTAAAAATCATAAAATACAATTTTAAACTCTCCAATGCATGTGCAATTTACCTTCAAGAAGAATAATCGTCATTAGCTAGCACATTGATTCACCACGCCTCACAATAGGAGTCCAATTTCAAAAATTGATCTGTCTACACAACATGGGCGTCCAATTTTTCCAGCACTAATGGGGAGTAATTAAATGTCATGTCACAATTTGAAACTCCAGAAAAATTCCATGCCCAAGATTGATTTTTACCAATTAAATATTTAAAATGCATTTTTGTAAACTTCCCTGACTGTATCGTGTAAATTTTTGCAGCTGTTTGTTGGAATAGATTTGTTTGTCCCAATTATTGATTCACACATGCAACTATTGACATACAACAAATGTAATACACAAGGGCTCATGTAATACATGGGCTGCAAACAGACTAACTAGGTAACAGCAACAGTAAGCTGAAACAATTATTTTCTGATTGTAAGTCTGACTGAAATTCATTATAGTAGTTCACATGATAGCTTGCTACAGTACCCAGTAGTTACCTTGATATCTTGGACAAAGACTCACAATGATAGAATGACCCATATGCAACAATATTATTAAGTCTGTAATCAAGCATAGGAAACACATCTTTCCGTGCATTCAAGTTTATGATGGTGACTCAGGTTGCTGCAATAAACTTAAGACATCAACATGACCCAGGCGTGTATTTGAGCAGAAATGCATTATAAAGTACTAATTTCTGAGTTTAGGATGGTGAGATTTACAATACTAATTTTTGAGTTTATGATGTTCAGATTTCCATACAATCATTCCCAGAAATTACAAGCAGCTCAAAGAATTCTTACGTGGCAGTCCTGTTGATGTGTTTTTTGTGACCGCACCAACGCAGAATAAAGTCGCCAACGGCTACCCTATTCTCTCTTGATCAAAGTATTCCGCATGCTAAGATTGCAAGAAAGTTCATGCGTTCAACTCCAAGGTTCTTTTAATGCGAATAGGCTAAGTTGGCTCAATGTGATTTGCTGGTATTTCAAGGAGACTTACGGAATTGTTCAGCAGCAGAGGAAGGGGGGTTTTCACAATTTAAC
Source organism: Sequoia sempervirens (assembly GCA_007258455.2). Classification (NCBI taxonomy): domain Eukaryota; kingdom Viridiplantae; phylum Streptophyta; class Pinopsida; order Cupressales; family Cupressaceae; genus Sequoia; species Sequoia sempervirens. The sequence goes on along the minus strand of VDFB02021189.1, from coordinate 15,921 downwards.
AGATTTATCAATGAAGCACAGATTTCCTATTCTAACCAGAAAGGACTAAATTGAAATGGTGTAAGGTTTAGAGAGCCAAAATCTATTCTAACTGTGGGATATGGAGCTCAATTTCAGCAAACTTCAACCAAACTTCGCTTTGCCTCGCATCGGACAGGTTCCACGGAGTTGGTGCAATCTTCAAGGGAGATGACTAAATATTTTCAAACCACCACCTGACATGAAGATACCATCACAACGACGCATACCATCACTCAAACTGTGATTGAAGTTAGGACCACAACGTTTCCAGTTGACCACACAACGCGAACACACCATCAGTGAGCCCGCTAGTGGTATGGATAATCAAAGCTTACTTAGATCAAACACCACATTTCATTATTACTATCTACTTGAATAAAAATGAAATTATGCTACTTGAAGTAGAAGGGATGAAGAAACCTCGCTAGCTATCCATAACAAAGATGAATTTCACCATCAATGAAAAGATCTTTTATTATGAAAGTTTTACACGACAATCTCTTACAAAAGTTTTCAAAGGAAAACTTTCTTTCTTCTTCAACTACACTATCAATCTATACTAAGCTACTTCTAAGTTGTCCCTCTACTCTACGTCTAAAGTCTAACTTAGTGTCTAACTAATGAGATACAAATGAGGGGGACTTCCCCTTTATATAGCTTGCCAAGTCCAACGGACGGCTCAGATTACAATCAGCTGGATGGTCCAGATCGTGCCACCTTAGCCCTAAACAAGATTCACCCTAAAAGCCGCCACCAAGAGGAGTGGTCATAAATGAGCCATTAATGGCCACCATCTTCTAGAAGATTCTAGCTTTGAAATGCATTCACACTGCTTTGTTGTTCGTGTTCAACCAATTCTGTTATCACTTGGAGAAGGGTAAAAGAATCTCTAAGATTGCCTCCTCAGATAATAAAATTTGATAGAATCTGGAGTTTAACTGCTCTTTTTTTCTTCTTGACGTTGTTCTTCAACTTTGCTCGAGTTTCCATTCTTTTCTCCATCTTGAGTTTTGAAAACGTTTCTTCTCTGTCACTAAGTCTCAACACTTAGCCATTTTCTTGCAACTTTCTTCCTTCGAGATTGAGATGTCGTCTTGAATCACTTGCTTCATTACTCTAAGTCATCACCGCCTGGTCTCGACGTTCCTCCTGCAAAACAAGCAAGGGGAAGGGTATTAGAACACTTCATAATATAAATTCACTTTACTTACCTGATTTTCATGCTCTAACTTCCAAGCGTTTATTGCCTTCACTAGCCGACTTTTGCCTTCTTCATGATTCTTCATGCCTTAGCCAAATTTTCAACCCATCTTCCTCAAGGGCGTATCATCTTTGAGAAATTCAATTCATTAGTTGGGTTATTGACGATTTTGATTTTATTCATCTCCGGCTCAAGAAGATTGTCTTCAGGAAGAACTTGAGCACATTCACCTAGGCAGTTCCTTTCAAATTCATTGTCTGGAGGATTTCACCTTGAAAACACATTTTCTTCACATTTTCCTTAGAAAATTTTAAAATTTCCCTTAGGAAAATTCATCAACCTAGTGCCCATTTGAAATCTTTATCACAGAATCCTTGGCAAGCTGTGGAAGACTTTAAAATCAACTCCTTGTCGACAATCTTCAATACCCAAAAGAAATTTTCTTTCAGAACTTGTCGAACTCATGGGTGCACGACGAACGGGTTCATTTAATTTTCTTGAATTTTGAACCTTTGAAAAATAACTTTCAACAATTTATTTCATTTCTTCACCCCCTCTGAGAATTTTGTTGCTCTCACTTGAAAATTTTCATTAATCCTGTGCAGCAGGCATCATCTAACTTCTTCACTAGCAAATTCATCCATGCCTCTAAATTTTTTTATCATCCTCCAAGCCCAGGCGTATTTTCTTAAGGAAGAAAATTTTATGCCTTAGAAATTTTTTGAATCACTTTGCATTTTGAATTTTTCCTTAGAAATTTTATTCAACTTCCTTCATCTTGCCTGTGAAGAATTTTTTATCAACTCACTTAGAGAAATTTCTCTTAGCATGCTTTGTCACCTTGGGCACATTTAGCCTATCATGAAGGATATTTTCTCTTAAATTCCCACGCCCAGCATACTTCAATGCCTTAGCAATTTTTTTACACACTTACCACCCTAGGCGCATTTCACACTTGAAGGGGATATCTACTTCCACGCCTTAGCTATTTTATTCCACCACCTTGCAGGCTTAGCATTTCCAATGCCCAAACAATATTTACCTCCCTTCTATGTACCTAAGGCGCATTCAACACCTTAAGGAAGATATTTATTTCCACGCCTAGCATATTTTATCAACCTCACCTATACTTAACCACTTTTCAACTGAAATTCACTCTTTACTTGGCACATTCAAAAGCTAGAGAGGAAAGTCAACACTAGAATAAACTCCAGACTTGGAAATTTTCTCAGCCACTGCCAGCTTCTTCTTCTTTGGGCGCATTTCAAGAGTGGTACTGGATGAAGCTCAAACTCAGAACAAAAATTTTCATTTCATGCCTTAGGATTTTTCTTTCCTTTTGCCAGCCTTTCCGTGCCCTGCTATTTATAGTAAGTCTCATGATTTTCATACTTCTGAAGCTTGGATTGACTTGAAATTTTGTACACTAGATCTGCACGACTTCATCAACCTATCGACACTACCATTCTAAGTTGACCTGCTATTTTTAGCACATTTCTGAAGGTGGTTTACTATTTATAGTAACTACCTGCTTCTGATACCTCCATAGCTCCGATTGACTTGAAATTTGAATGACGTGCTCCTCACCACGTGACCTTCCTACTGACATCAGCGCATGCAATTGATTTGCTATTTTTAGCCTGTTTCCAAAATGAATTACTATAAATAGTAATTGCTCCGTTTGTTTTCAAATTTTACCAACAGATTGCCTGAAGGACGCTGATCGCGGTGGTTTACACCGGTTTTTAAAAATTCTGACTTTTTACCCTTCTTTTCAGGCCCTGAAGCTGGAAACCCTAATTTGGTCTGCATGCCTATCAAATGATCTCCGTTTGTTCTCGTTTCTGTTGCATTGCGATCAGCTCGTGATTTTGAAGTGCTGGGAAGTGGCTGTCGGGATGCATCTGCTAAAAATAGCAAGTTCCCAAATAAGTGGCCATATCGATTTGCATGTCACATCACTGCGAAGCTCCAAGAAAAACCCACAAGGAAAAAGCCGACATGCGAAAAAACCCCTAAAAATAGCCTCTGATGGCTGAACTCTGAAAGTTGTCGTCTCACTTTGCATGCTATACTATTGCGAAGGTCTCGAAAAACCCAGAAGAAATATGCAGACATGCATTGAATTTTTTTTTGTTTAAGCCTTGAAATCTGCTCCGGAAGTTGGATTGCTAAAAATAGCAAGTTGTTCGTTTTAGCTCAAATTTTGCACAGGAGCAGCTTGAAGTGTTTTGAATGCGGTGTGACCATTAAAACTTCAAGAATGCTGACGGAATGCTCCAAATCACACACTTACTAAAAATAGTAAGTAGTCAGAATCTAATGAAATTTCAATGGAAGCCTGCTGGAAGCACATTGACAACAATGTCAAGGTTAGATTTCAACTTGATTACTTCATTTGATTTTAAATCGGCTGGAGAGTTGAAAACCTTAATGCTCAAACTTAGCCAAAATTTCAATTCATACTCAATGACGGGCACAATCCTGGAAAGACAGACAGTAGAAAAGAGAGACAACGACAAAACAAACGAAATGCAAAGCCAAAAGTAGGGGGGTCCCCATTTGCAATGGGGCGATGTGTGAAAAAGGTCACAACATTAGCCCCAACCCGAATAAATGTTCCTGAACATTTCAAAATCCATTCCATACTCAAAACCCTTGGAAAAATTCTTTCACAACCTATCAATTGGCTAGGGGATATACTTAAAAGGGAAGAGGAATCCTATATTGGATCAAGGCACCTCATCTTTTGATTACAAGTGTGTGTATACGCATTCGTTCTAACTCAAAAGACCATTGAAACTCCTAGAATCTATCCCAGCAAGTTAAATAAATATCTTAACTTCAAAAGCATCCGGGACATTGCCTCGCTGCCAGTTAGGCGTCCATAGCCCCGGTGGAGTTACTCGTATGTTCCCAAAACCAATATTTCATAGTATTTTCTGTTCATTTCTCATTTTCTTTTCTTTCTTGTTTTCATATATTTCTTATAAGCACATTTACTTTTTCTTTTGATTGTCCGTCAATTCCTCGATTGGCTGGCAAGCAATGAAGCCTCCAATGGGTCTGAGAATTGCAGTGGCTCTGAAGCAAGACGTAAGATTTTCACTCGCCAAGACTTCTCCTAAGAAACCTCAATGACTTAGAGCAATTAATCATGTGTGTGAAATATAGCAATCACGAAAATTGGTGTCAAGACACAATAGATGATTCCCTTCCGAGTCAAGTACAAATCCTAACCAAATGATAAAACTCGAAAGAATAACCTCAGATCCCAAAGCACTTCCTGAATGATTATCTAAGAAATGGACTAACATTATGTCAACATTTTACTGGAGTGTGGCGAAAACAACACAACACCCCCCTCACAAATGGGATCCCCTTTTATTGAAAGCGAACTAAACTACGAAAGCAAGACAACTAATCTAAACAAAAACAATAACTTTAAGCGAACAACAATCAAAAGACCTAAGTACATACAACTCCTAGCATGATTTCTCAGGATGTTCAGGAGTGACAAAACAATAGTGATGGTACGGAGCCTAGCAAATTTGTCCTTGAACTCAGAAAAGTAATCTTTCACAATACAAATCTCAAACTCAAGCAAAACTTTAGGAAAGATTAGCAATTGAGGCAACTCATCCAGACCATGATTAATCCATAAACAAGTCATCTTTCCTAAATCTCCATAATCAAAATGATATTCTTTGTAACCAATAGTAGGGAAAGATATAACCTGATGGTCTTCATTCACTGGCCTGCACTCTTGCCTATCGTCCACTGCTTCATTAGGAGGTCGAAGTTGATGGTGAACCAAACCTCTTGCATCTAAAACGTGTAGATGATCCAAACTGGGAGGAGTGGAGCAGGAAATCAATTCAATAGGGCATTTGGAATTTTGGATCACTTCATGTGCTGGCTCCTTTTGAATACCTAACAATAGCTCAAGCCCCAACCGGAATTGTTCTTCATTTTCTATCTCTTTATCAAGCAGTGTTCCATTTGTTTCAATTTCATCAAGCAATTCTTCCATGAATGTGAGTAATGGATCAAGTGTTGATGCAAAATATATTTCATATTCTACCTCCATCTTGGTAGCCCGTTGATCGTCAAACACATCATCTTGCCTTAAGCTGCTTACCATTTCTTCCATCTCGTTCATGTAGGATTGAATTTTTTCATCGAGGACCGTCCCTTCTTGAAGTGTACTGGAATTGCTTCCTTCTTCACATTCTCCTCCTCTAGTGAATAAATCTTTCACATCATCTTTACCTTGAGCTAAGTCCTTTGTTTTTGGTTCTTGATGATCTTCAATAACTCGCAATCTAGTACATTCATTCACTTCCGTATGTTGACAGTTGCCTTGGGTGTTTCCTCTTGCTTGGATATATCTCATGGCTTCTTTGATCTTTGCTCCAATAGCCTCTTGTTCTAGTGTGATGTAGGAACAATCTTCATCTGCTTGCTCCCTAAGCTCGATCACATCCTCTAGTGACTTATTCTCTTGGTTGTTGGATGGTGTTGAGGTACACTCTTCATTTGGTGCTAAAAATGTTTGTGTGGCATATTCAATCCATCCTTTGTCTTTGAAGAATCCATATGGTAGTACTGGTAATCCGAGGTGACATCTGGTGAAGTTGATAGCTCCTTCACATGTTGTACAAGTGAACTCCGGATGAGGTGCATTGTGAATCCGACACCAATGAGGGAGCAAAACACCTTTCAAGCAAACATTGCCAAGTTCCAACTGACTCTGGATCCTAAGTATGAATCTCGTGAAGGATTCCTCCACAACCTCTGGAAGGCTATAATCATTAGGTTCTACATCCAATACTCCTGGCTTGGGGACATCCCAAAAGAAAAATTTTCCTTGGAGAACAAGTTCTATCCTTGAGAGGAATGTTAAGCAACTAATTTCTTCGTGTTGGGAGGTCTCATGAATTCGACATCTTCCTGGCAAAGAAAACTTAGACAAATTCTCGGGCCATAGCTGTGCATTCAATCTTTCATGAATCCGAGCAATATCTATAAGACTATCTTGAGAGAAGGAAATATGTCCATCCATTGGGAAATCTCTTTTTTGATCTTCCATTTTTCTGATTTTTTTGAATTTTCAACTTTTCACTTTTTTTCGATTTTTTGACATAAGAGAGATCTAACATATCTCCGATTTGGAACTTCAAAGCTCATACTGGTTCCTTCCATCCTCTGGAACAATTCGAAGCTCGCCCTCCTTCTAGCGCCAATTCTCTGTTGATGTGTTTTTCGTGACCACACCAACGCAGAATAAAGTCACCAACGACTACCCTATTCTCTCTTGATCAAAGTATTCCGCATGTTAAGATTGCAAGAAAGTTCATGCGTTCAACTCCAAAGTTCTTTTAATGTGAATAGGCTCAGTTGGCTCAATGTGATTTGCTGGTATTTCAAGGGGACTTACGAAATTGTTCAGCAGCAGAGGAAGGGGGTTTCCACAATTCGACAGATTTATCAATGAAGCACAGATTTCCTATTCTAACCAGAAAGTACTGAATTGAAATGGTGTAAGGTTTAGAGAGCCTAAATCTATTCTAAGTGTGGGATATGGAGCTCAATTTCAGCAAACTTCAACCAAACTTCGCTTTGCCTCGCATCGGACAGCTTCCATGGAGTTGGTGCAATCTTCAAGGGAAATGACTAAAGATTTTCAAACCACCACTTGACATGAAGATACCATCACAACGACGCATACCATCACTCAAATTGTGATTGAAGTTAGGCCCACAACATTTCCAGTTGACCACACAAGGCGAAGACACCATCAGTGAGCCCACTAGTGGTATGGATAAGCGAAGCTTACTTAGATCAAACACCACATTCCATTATTACTATCTACTTGCATAAAAATGAAATTACGCTACTTGAAGTAGAAGGGATGAAGAAACCTCGCTAGCTATCCATAAAAAGATGAATTTCACCATCAATGAAAAGATCTTTTATTATGAAAGTTTTACACGACAATCTCTTACAAAAGTTTTCAAAGGAAAACTTTCCTTCTTCAACTACACTATCAATCTATACTAAGCTACTTCTAAGTTGTCCCTCTACTCTACGTCTATCGTCTAACTTAGTGTCTAACTAATGAGATACAAATGAGGGGGACTTCCCCTTTATATAGCTGGCCAAGTCCAACGGACGGCTCAGATTACAATCAGTTGGATGGCCCAGATCGTGCCACCTCAGCCCTAAACAAGATTCACCCTAAAAGCCGCCACCAAGAGGAGTGGAGTCATAAATGAGCCATTAATGGCCACCATCTTCTAGAAGATTCTAGCTTTGAAATGCATTCACACTGCTCTGTTGTTCGCGTTCAGCCAATTCTGTTGATCGCTTGGAGGAGGGTAAAAGAATCTCTAAGATTGCCTCCTCAGATAATAAAATTTGATAGAATCTGGAGTTCAACTGCTCTGTTTTTCTTCTTGACATTGTTCTTCAACTTTGCTCGAGTTTCCATTCTTTTCTCCATCTTGAGTTTTGAAAACGTTTCTTCTCTGTCACTAAGTCTCAACACTTAGCCATTTTCTTGCAACTTTCTTCCTTTGAGATTGAGATGTCATCTTGAATCACTTGCTTCATCACTCTAAGTCATCACCGCCTGGTCTCGACCTTCCTCCTGCAAAACAAGCAAGGAGAAGGGTATTAGAACACTTCATAATATAAATTCAGTTTACTTACCTGATTTTCACACTCTAACTTCCAAGCGTTTATTGCCTTCACTAGCCAACTTTTTCCTTCTTCATGATTCTTCATGCCTTAGCCAAATTTTCAACCCATCTTCCTCAAGGGCGTATCATCTTTGAGAAATTCAATTCATTAGCTGGGTTATTGACGATTTTTATTTTATTCATCTCCGGCTCAAGAAGATTGTCTTCAGGAAGAACTTGAGCAAATTCACCTAGGCAGTTCCTTTCAAATTCATCGTCTGGAGGATTTCACCTTGAAAACACATTTTCTTCACATTTGCCTTAGAAAATTTTAAAATTTCCCTTAGGAAAATTCATCAACCTGGTGCCCATTTGAAATCTTTATCACAGAATCCTCAGCAAGCTGTGGAAGACCTTAAAATCAACTCCTTGTCGACAATCTTCAATACCCAAAAGAAATTTTCTTTCAGAACTTGTCGAGCTCATGGGTGCACGACGAACGGGTTCATTTAATTTTCTTGAATTTTGAACCTTTGAAAAATAACTTTCAACAATTTATTTCATTTCTTCACCCCCTTTGAGAATTTTGTTGCTCTCACTTGAAAATTTTCGTTGGTCTTGTGCAGCAGGCATCATCTGACTTCTTCACTGGCAAATTCATCCATGCCTCTAAAATTTTTTATCATCCTCTAAGCCCAGGCGTATTTTCTTAAGGAAGAAAATTTTGTGCCTTAGAAAAATTTTGAATCACTTTGCATTTTGAATTTTGCCTTAGAAATTTTATTCAACTTCCTTCATCTTGCCTGTGAGGAATTTTTTATCAACTCACTTAGAGAAATTTCTCTTAGCATGCTTTGTCACCTTGGGCGCATTTAGCCTATCATGAAGGATATTTTCTCTTAAATTCCCACGCCCAGCATACTTCAATGCCTTAGCAATTTTTTTACACACTTACCACCCTAGGCGCATTTCACACTTGAAGGGGATATCTACTTCCACGCCTTAGCCATTTTATTTCACCACCTTGCAGGCTTAGCATTTCCAATGCCCAAACAATATTTACCTCCCTTCTATGTACCTAAGGTGCATTCAACACCTTGAGCAAGATATTTATTTCCACGCCTAGCATATTTTATCAACCTCACCTATACTTAACCACTTTTCCACTCAAATCCACTCTTTACTTGGCACATTCAAAAGTTAGAGAGGAAAGTCAACACTAGAATAATTCCATCTTGCACAACGCCCAACAACCTTCACTTGTCTTCATCTCTATTTGGGCGCATTTTACCCCTTGGAGTAGATGGGCGCATTTTAGTATGTGAGGAGGATAAGCATCTTCCAACGCCCTAACTATTTTGTCCTCATATGCTTTCTCTTGGGCGCATTTGAGCATGCATGGAGAACTTTTCAAACGCCACCTTGTTTTGACTTGTTGACTTTCCCCCTTTTGTCTTCACATGGCCTCTTTTGGGCGCATTTCAGCATAGGAGGAGGACGAATTTCTAACTTAGCAACTTTTAGCATTTTGCTTGCATGTGAGGGGCGCACTTTGGCATGTGTGAAGGATGACTCTTGAGCTTCCTTATTTTTGTCTTGACATGGCCCCATTTGGGCGCATTTTGCTATGTGTGGTGCATAAAACTCTTTGACTCCTTTGACTTGTTGAGAGGTGGGCGCATTTTTCTATAGGAGGTGGACGAACATCAACACTTAGCCGTTTTTTAGCATGCCACTACCTTGAGGTGGGCGCATTTTGGGGTAGCTGCAGGATAAAACACTTTGACCTCTTTGACCTTCTCCTTGCACTTCCTTTGTGGGCGCATTTTGCCTAGGCTAGAGGATGAAGCCTAGACTTAGAAAAAATTTCAACGTTTTGAAGGCAAGCCTGTGAGGAGGGCGCAAATGGAGGCATGAGGAGGATGAAGCATATCTCATGCCTTAGAAATTTTCTTAATTTCTCCACCAACTTGGGCGCATTTTGGGTGTCCAGCAAGATAAACTCCAGACTTGGAAATTTTCTCAACCACTGCCAGCTTCTTCTTCTTTGGGTGCATTTCAAGAGTGGTACTAGATGAAGCTCAAACTCAGAACAAAAATTTTCATCTCATGCCTTAGGATTTTTCTTTCCTTTTGCCAGCCTTTCTGTGCCCTGCTATTTATAGTAAGTCCCATGATTTTCATACTTCTGAAGCTCGGATTGACTTGAAATTTTGTACACTAGATCCGCACGACTTCATCAACCTATTGACACTACCATTCTGAGTTGACTTGCTATTTTTAGCACATTTCTGAAGGTGGTTTACTATTTATAGTAACTGCCTGCTTCTGATACCTCCATAGCTCCGATTGACTTGAAATTTGAATGACGTGCTCCTTACCACGTGACCTTCCTGCTGACATCAGCGCATGCAACTGATTTGTTATTTTTAGCCTGTTTCCAAAATGACTTGCTATAAATAGTAAGTGCTCTGTTTGTCTTCAAATTTTACCAGCAGATAGCCTGAAGGACGCTGATTGTGGTGGTTTACACCGGTTTTCAAAATTTTTGACTTTTTACCCCTCTTTTCAGGCCTTGAAGCTGGAAACCCTAATTTGCTCTGCATGCGTATCAAATGATCTCCGTTTGTTCTCGTTTCTGTTGCATTGCGATCAGCTCGTGATTTTGAAGTGCTGGGAAGTGGCTGCCGGGATGCATCTGCTAAAAATAGCAAGTTCCCAAATAAGTGGCCATCTCGATTTGCATGTCACATAACTGTGAAGCTCTCGAAAAACCCACAAGGAAAATGCCAACATGCAAAGAAAACCCTGACATGCAAACCCTAAAAATAGCATCTGAAGGCTGAACTCTGAAAGTTGTCATCTCGCTTTGCATGCTATACTATTGCGAAGGTCTCAAAAAACCCAGAAGGAATATGTAGACATGCATTGAAATTTTTTTCGTTTAAACCTTGAAATCTGCTCCGAAATTTGGATTGCTAAAAATAGCAATTTGTCCGTTTTAGCTCAAATTTTGCACACGAGCAGCTTGAAGTGTTCTGAATGCGGTGTGACCGTTAAAACTTCAAGAATGCTGACGGAATGCTCCAAATTACACATTTACTAAAAATAGTAAGTAGTCAAAATCTAATGAAATTTCAATGGAAGCCTGCTGGAAGCACATTGACAACAATGTCAAGGTTAAATTTCAACTTGATTACTTCATTTGATTTTAAATCGGCTGGAGAGTTCAAAACCCTAATTCTTAAACTTAGCCAAAATTTCAATTCAAACTCAATGACGAGCACAATCCCGGAAAGATAAACAGTAGAAAAGAGAGACAACGACAAAATAATCGAAAAGCAAAGCCAAAAGTAGGGGGGTCCCCATTTGCAATGGGGCGATGTGTGAAAAAGGTCACAACAAGTCCCAAGAATTTTCTAACACACAAGCTACTAGATATAAAGTGTAAATAACTCAGACCTGGTTACAATTCGTTTTCAGCCTGTAGGTGAAGAAGTCAACTTCAACATGGCCCAAAATTCGTGTTCAACATCAGGAATGTCTTCTTGGATGATCGCCTCTTCTAAAAAGTGTAACACCCTGCCTTAAATCTTCTAGACGCCCTCCTTAAGACCTCTCTCCAATAGCCATGTCCTGCTGTGAGAGTAAGGAAGTCGTTTCTTCCTTTTGCAAACACGTTTTTCTCAGCTTGCCCAGAAATCTGATAAACAACCCTTTCTCCTGACTCTCATGCCTGTAAATGAAATGCCTATGGCTTATTCCTAAAGCCACACCCTCAAAGGAATGTGTAATGCCCTGAAATCACACCTGTGAAGTAGCCAAAAACTCACTGAAAGGATAATCACGAAAATCAGAAAATACTTTGTTTCATCTCCTCCAAACTGGCTCTAAGCTTGACTGCACAAATGGTGACCTGAAAACACTTAGGATTTTTGCAAGGACTGATGTCTCACAGCCGAAACAGAAGCTAGGGTTCCAAAAACCCACACCAAAAAGGTTCACTCAGATGAAAAATATGTTCATTTCAAAAGTGATGAATGTTTCTCTTTTTTTCCCCTTTTGTATTTTTCCATTCAATAATAAAGTGACTTTTGAATAAAGTTCTTTTCTTTTTGAAATATTTACTTTAGTCACTTTAATAAACTTCATAAGGTCACATTTTAAATATTTCACCTAAGTCACTTTATTATCGTGTTTTATTAATTATTTAATATCACCTTTTAAATCAACTTGATACTTAGGCAATAATAAATAATTAAATCATTTCATCCAAATTTTGGGGACATTACAATTTTCCAAAAAAAATTTCCCATCACAACTTGCAAACAAAATTTGTCCAATTATTTAAATTTTGGTTTTTTGGACAAAGATAAACACATTATAATATAAAATGTTATTCAACCATGTCACACCAAAATTCTTATCTTTTTGGTTGATGCAATATTGCTAGTACTCTGAAATGCTCCTGCATCAGACACCCGGGGTAATTTGAGAAGTGACCCTATCACTTCTTAGGAATTAGAGAGAAACCAAGATGGTTAACCTCAGCCTCAGATAACCATGATGAATCTTCAATAGGCCCCCCTTTCCATTTCACAAATACTCTGCATACTACCTACTTGATGTGGTTTTTGTGACCATACCAAACAAAGATAACAAAATAGTCCTAAGGCTACTCCATTCTCTCTTGATCAAATTATTCCATGCTTAAGATTGCAGAAAGTTCGCACGCTCAACTCCAAGGTTCCTTTAATGCTAATATACCTAAAGTTGATGTGTATTTGTTGTGTTCTTACGAGGGGACTTACACAATTGTTCAGATTTCTTGCAGTTAGCAGCTAATGTATGATTTGAAGGGGATTCTTGCGCGTATGATTTGGCAATGTTGTTCGTTTTCCTAAAACTAATCAGAAATGTACGGAAAGTAAATGAGTTTAGGGTCTAAGAAATTTATATTCTACTCTAAATGCAGGATATGTGGGATTCAGTTTTGGCAGACTTCAACCAAATTTCACCTAGCCTCACGTCGGACAGCCTCGGTAAAATCGGTGCAATCTTCAAGGGGATAGCAAAAGATGTTCAAATTATGACTCAACATGCATACACCATCACAACGATGCATATAAGCATACAAATCACAATTGAAGTTAAACACAAGATAATTTCCAGTCGACCACGCAAGGCAAACTTATCATCAACAAGTTGCTAGTGGTATGGAATAAAGAAGCTACCTCAACAAAAATACCACACATCAGAGTAAACTACTTGCATGAAATTAAGCTACTTGGATCCAAAAGGAAGAAGAGACCTTGCTAGCTATTCATGACAAGACGAATTCCACCATCAATGAAAAGATCTATTATCATGAAAAGTGTTACACAACAATCTCCCAAAAGTTTTCAAAGGGAAAAATTTCTTTCTTCTCCACACTATGCAAAATGATCTACTATGCTCTACTATACTCTACTCTCTAGCTCTAGCTCCAATGCTAATGTCCAATACTACTGTCTAATCTTCTAATGCCATACAAATGAGGGGGACTCCCCCTTTTATAGCTAGCCAAGTCCCAAAAGACGGCTAGGGTTACAATCAATAGAGTGGCCAGAATCGTGCCACCTCAGCCCTAACACTTAGAACAGATTTCTAAGTAGACTTTGATGGCTTCACTTCACTATCCTCAATCAGCAATTTGAACTTCTATAACTTCGTATCAGCAATCAGCAAGTTCACACTTCAAAAACTTTCAGCAACTTCTTCACTTAAAGGCGTCTCCTTCAACTGGCAACTTCCACTAAGCTCAATCAAGATAAGCTCTAACAATCAGCAAGTTCGAATTCAAGCTCTTGGCAATCAGCAAACTCAAGTCTTCAACCAGCAAGTGCGCACTTCATCATCAGCTCCGACACTTCACTTCAAGGCGTCCTCTTCAACTCTCAGCACAAGTAACTCAAGGCGTACCTCTTCAGCAACTTGCAAGTGAGCCCTTCAGCAAATTCTACTCCTCAGCAAACTTTCGAATTCCTTCAAGCTTCAGCAAATACCTAAGGTGTCCTTTTTTTCAACTCAGCAACATTCAGACTTCGAACTCTTCAAGCAACCATTCACCGCAACACTTCACTCTCAGAGCAAGTTCGACTTCTTCAGCTGTGAAAACAAGTGAGAAACTTGCTCATTTTATAGCTAAAATTCGAATTCTAGAAGAAGTTAATTTTAGCCAGTGCAATTAACTTCCACTACTCCACTTCAAGAATTTGAATTTTCCCTCTCTGGTGTTTCTGACACTTGTCTCCAGTCGTCGGGAATCTTATTCTTCTAGAAACTTGACTTTGACTGGCGTCTTTGAATTTATTTTCGAAAAATTTACTTTAAATCCATCCTTTAATTTACCAGCCGGAGCTCTGTCACTTGAATTCGAATTTAACTTCTCCTCTGTTCTGAAAAATTCATCCTTGAAGAATTCAATCAAAATTATCTAGGCAACTGACTTCAGATTCATCGTTCGAAGAAAATTCATTTTGAAAACACATTTTATTCAAATTTGCCCTAGAAGATTTTAAATTCTCCCTTAGGAAAATTCACCATTTGAGCACTGATTAAATTCTTCACTGAAAAATTGTCGGCGAAGCTTGGAAGACTTAGAAATCCATCTATCATCACGAACGTCCAGTACCCAGAAGAAAATTTTCTTCAGAACGCCTCGAATCCATGGGTACCCAACGAACGGGTTCATTTAATTTTTTGAATTTTGAACCTTAGAAAAATATTATTTTCACCATTTTAAATTGATTCTTTGCCTGTGATTACTCTGTGTTACTCTGACTGAAGAACTTGAATTCACCTTTGCATTATCATTCACCCCTAACTCCACTGCTGAGAAAATTTGCTCGTGCTTCGGAAAACTTCACCACCCTGAGTTCTAGGCGTATTTTCTAAGAAAGAAAATATTTGCCTTAGAAAATATTTTTAATCATCTCTTGCATTATTGAAAAATTTCCCTTAGAAAATTCTATTTGTTTGCCAGTGGAAGAGAATTTTTTTATCAACTTCATTTAGAAAGTTCCATTCACAGAGGCGCCTTGTACATTTTATCTTTACTTGCCACTTGCAAATACTTCACACCTTAGAAAAATATTCCCATGCCTAGGAAAATTCTCCAACACTTAGAAAATATTTTATTCCTACTTGAGGCGCCTAGCACACTTCATTTTATTTCACACCTTGGAATATTCTCTAACACTTACCACTTCCAACGTCTAGCAAGTTTGCTTTGACTTCACACGCCTAGCAAAACCTTTGAAGACATCACCTTAGGCGCATTTGAGGTTAGGAGAAGAATAACGCCTAGCTTTTACCTTGAGTTTACCACGCCTTGAAGCATCTTTCACTTTATTTACCATCTCCATTCACCATTTACACCTCAATGTGGGCGCATTTCAGTCTGGCAAGAGGATGACTCTTCGCCTTCCCATTTTCGTCTTCTCTTGAGCTCATTTGGGCGCATTTCACCCATGTAGGAGGATGAACTTCCTTGACTTTTTGACTTTTCTTTCACCTTGAGCGCATTTTCATGTATGGGAAGGATAAAAGTGTTGACTTGTTGACCCACTCCTATCTTGGGCGCATTTTGGCATGTGTGAAGGATAAACTTTTTCCAACGCCTCAAGAGTGACTCTTCACCTTCTATTTTTTTTGTCCTGGCATGCATGCACTTGGGCGCATTTTGCCCTTTGAGGAGGATAGACATGTTTGACTTTGCTTTGACTCAACTGCAACTTGAGCGCATTTTGCTACATGAGAAGGATGGGCGCATTTTGGGGGTGGTGGAGGACGAGTTCTTGCCTTAGAAACTTTTTTCAAAATCAATCCTCAAGGTGGGCGCATTTTGCCAGGCCTGCAGGATGAACTTCATTGACTTCCTTTGACTTCCTTTGACTTCCTTGTGTTTTGGGCGCATTTTGACCCCTGAGCAGGATGGCGCATTTAGGAGGGTGAGGCGGATTTCTCTCATGCCTT
>VDFB02021187.1:0-39260 GCA_007258455.2 Sequoia sempervirens | reverse complement strand
CTTGAAAGATTTAGGCATAAAACTTTTTGAGATGGGAGCTATTCATGGGCTCCTACAGAGGTTCCCCTTCAGATGTTGATAACTGATATGCCCCTAACTTATAGCTTGTTGTGATAAAAAATGGTCCTAACCAATTGGGTTCAAATTTTCCTTTGTTGTTTGGATTTTAGACGTTCATCTAATTCTCCTTTAGTATCAGTTCTCTAACTTGGAATGTCTTGCTTCTAATTTTCTTGTTATAGCTCCTCTTGAGTTTGTTTTGATAAATTTGCAAATGATTTAAAGCGTCTATACACCACTCATCTAGCAGCTCTAGCTCATTCAATCTTGATACTTGGTACTCTTCATCTATGATGAGGTTTTGCAGTGATATTCTTAGTGACAAGAGCTCGATCTCAATGGGTAGTATGGCTTCTGATCCGTAGACCAGGGAGAAGGGGGTGGCGCTAGTGGGTGTGTGGATGTTGGTTCGATAGGACAAAAGGGTAGGATTGAGTTGCAAATGCTAGTCACGACCTACATCATTGACTGTTTTCTTGAGGATCTTTAAAATGGTTTTATTTGTGGCTCTTGCTTGGCCATTTCCTTGGGGATAGTATGGGGTGGAGAAATGATGTTGGATTTTCAAATTTTCATAAAAGTCGCAGACATCCTGATTCTTGAATGATGTTGCATTATCTAAGATAATAGCTTGGGGAACACCATATCGGTATATGAGATAGTTTAGGATGAACTTTGATATCTACTTCCCCATTATATAGGTCATTGGTATGGCTTCGACCCACTTTGTAAAGTACTCAGTGGCTGTTATGATAAACTTATGGCCATTAGATGAAGTGGGAGTGATTTTTCTGATGAGATCGAGCCCCCACTGTGAAAAGGGCCTTGGTGTAACAATAGCATGGATCTCTTGAGCTGGAGCATGGATGAGGTCCCCATGCTATTGACATTGTAGACAACTTGTGACATAGTCATGCACCTCTTTCTCCATAGTGGACCAATAATACCCCATCCTCAGTAGTTTATTGGCCAAGGTCATTCCACTCAAGTGCAAACCACAAATCCTGTTATGCACCTTAGTTAAAGCAGTCAACGCTTCGTTGGTATTAAGGAAGCGTAATAAGGTTCCCTCTATGCTTCTACAGTATAAGGTATTTCCTAGGATAACAAACCTAGAGAATTTTTTAATAAAAGTTCTTTTTAAGCTTGAGGGTAATTCAATAGGTAAGACACCTATTCGTAGGTAGGTATAAATGTCATGGTACTAGGATCCTAGGGACTAACAATTTTGCACACAAATTTTGATTCTGGTACCTCAAATGCAGGCACAAGAAGCTGCTCAACCAAGAATTCATGTTTTAGGATGTTGTGAGGGATGTCCAGTAGGGATCCAATCATTGTCATGGCATCTGCAACTCCGTTGTTTTCTTTATGAATTTTCTCAAATGTGATCTTGATGAAGGATTATTTGAGAGTCTCCACCAATTTCTTGTATGGAGTGAGCTTATCATCCTTAGTCTGGTATTCACCATTCACTTGATTTACTATCAATTGGGAGTCTTCGTATACTTTGAGAGCCATGATGTTCCACTGCACTGCTATTCTGAGACCTATGGTTAAAGCCTCATATTCTGCAATGTTGTTGGCATAGGGGAATGCTAATTTATTGGATCTAGGTATGCAGTCCGCCTATGGGGTGATAAAGAAGACACCAACTCCTAATCCATGTTGCATGTATGAGCCATCAAAGTAAAGTTTCTAGTGGTCAGATATGTTGAGATTGAAGATGAATTCGTCTAGAAAATTTGAGATGAGAGGATTCTCTAAATAGATTGGTGCTTTTGTAAGTTGATTTGCGATGACTTGGCCTTTAATTGATTTTCTCTCCACATATTCAATGTCATACTCTGATAGTATCATGACCCATTTATCCATTCTTCTAGTGAGCATTGATTTTGATAGTAAGTACTTGAGAGGGTTGATTTTGGCGATGAGTTTTATTTTGTGTGTCAACGTGTAATGTCTGAATTTTTGTGACGCAAAAACTACTGCTAAACATGCTTTCTCAATGAATGAGTAATTTAACTCATGCCCAACCATTGTTCTACTGATATAATAGATGGCCCTTTCTATCCCATTTTTGTTGTGTTGAGCTAGAAGAGCACCAAGGGTTGTTGTTGTTGTTGAAACATAAAGAATTAATGGCTTTCTTGGGATCAGAGGCATGAGGACTAGTGGTGTAAGCATATATTCTTGGATCTTATTGAAGGCTTCTTCACACTTGTTATCCCACTTGTATGCTACTCCCTTGTGAAGTAGGTGAGAGTATGGATTCTATTTATTTTCCAGCTATGCTATTAGCCTTCAGATGGATTGAAGCCTACCTTGGAGACCTCTCAATTGTTTCAATGTTTTGGGTGCCTCAATCTCAAGGATTTATTTTACTTTTGCTATATCTACCTCAATACCTCTCATTGACACTATGTATCCTAGAAACTTTCCTGATTGTACGCCGAAGAAACACTTCTTTGGATTTAATTGGAGCTTGTATTCCTCCAACCTGTCAAAAATGACACTTAAGATTGCTATGTGATCCTTCCTCTTTCTGGATTTGGCTAGTATGTCATCGAAATAATCTTCAACAATTTTATGGATCATGTCATGGAAGATTAATTCCATGGATCATTGGTATGTTGCTCTTGCATTCTTTAAGCTGAATGGCATCATATTCCAGCAACAAGTCCCCCATGAACAAGTGAAGGACATTTTGTGTTGGTCTTCTTTAGCAATCATTATCTGGTTGTATCCCAAGAAACCGTCCATTAGGAAAATCATTTCATGTCCTGCTATCATGTCTACAATCATGTCAATGTTGGGCAATGGGAAATCATCTTTTGGAAATGCTTTGTTTAAGTCCCTAAAATTTGTGCAAATTTTGATGCCTCCATCGGGTTTTGAGATAGGAACCAGGTTTGACACCCATTCTGGATAGTCTATTGGTCAAATGAATCTTGTGTCTAATAGCTTCTTTAGTTCCATTTTGACCAGCAGGGCGATCTGAGGGTTCATT
Organism: Sequoia sempervirens; assembly: GCA_007258455.2. NCBI lineage: Eukaryota > Viridiplantae > Streptophyta > Pinopsida > Cupressales > Cupressaceae > Sequoia > Sequoia sempervirens. Next base: position 36,190 of record VDFB02021187.1, on the reverse strand, counting down.
TTCCTAAGCTTTTGTCTAATGGGCTTTGCTTCAAAGTATACTGCTAGGTGATGAACTATAATTTCTAGATCAAGCCCTAACATGTCTGCATAGCTCCATGCAAAACTAACTTGTCTTTCTCTTAAGAAGGCTGCTAGGAGTTCTTGTTCTTCTGATAGTAATGACTCTCCATAGAATGTGATGTGCAGTGTTTGCTTTGTTCCTAGATTAATTGGATTGCACTTTTTGGCTAGGACTACTAATTTTTTCTGATAGAGAGCTCTAAAAGAAAGATTGAATCCCCCATCCTCAGGTGCCTCAGAGAGGTTTTCACTATTGGATGCATCCTTTATTTTTACTTTTTTCATGTCAAAGAGTGCCACAGTGTGGTTTTCAATCAAGGACTTAGATATTATTCTTAATTTCTCACTTTTGCAACTGAGGGATTCAATCGTTTCCCCATAATAGGCTTGTGTATCTATCTCAATGATGAATCCTACTTTGTGATTCCCATATGGAATATTATCCCATAGTCCCATGAATTTTGAGAGTGCCTCATCATTTTTGAATGTGTCAAGAATTGGTGGTCCTCATTGGTCGTAATTGATGAGTTGTGGGTAAACTAGATGGATTTCATTGTTTTGGTTTTTAGACTCATTAGATAGGGTTCTAATCATGAGAAGAGTGGTATCCTCAAAGAGCTTGGGTACATTGGTTATGGGATCCTAATCATCATTACTACTACAAACATTAGTTATATCAAAAGTGAAATTATCTAAGACGTGGCTAGTGGATATAGGTAAGCGAAGCTCAGCTGGTGTTGGTTCACGATGAGTCTTGACTATTTTAATTGGGGGAGCTCGTCCATGTATGGTTATACTTAGAGGGGTACATATGAGGCCAAGATTTCTCATTCACATCTCAGGAATGAGGGGTATTATAATCCCATTGTCATTTTTCCCTAGTTTCTAGTTTCTATCATAGCCCATTGCGAGAATCATTTGCAAACCTTTACTTCTATCATCTATCAGTAGATTAGCTACTGGTCTATCATCTTGGTATAGGAGATTAAATGGGTCCTCCTCCACGACTTCTCGAATGAGATCTCCCCAAATTTTGAAGTTGGGATATTCAGGGGATGTTTGGGAAGTGGAGGCTTGATTTAATTATGGACATCCTCATGATCTAGGAGATTGTGGTAACTCTCCTACCACAAAGGCATTTTTGGGAATCATATAATTTTTGTAACCATTATCTTGGATGATGAATTTGATATCAGAGATGGTGGGGATAGTGGGAATGATGGGTTTCTCTATAGTAGAAGTGGAGGTGAGAGTGGATGGATCAATGTATGGTGTTGATGGGCCTTCATCATTTTTAGGTACTTGAGGTATTTTGTAGTATTTTTCCTCAAGGATTTTTAGGTTCTCTATGCATGGTGACCTCTTTTCCTTCATATGTGAATTTGAAACATTGATGGAAGGTTGATGCTATTGCTTGTATTGCATGAATCCATGGACTTCCTAGGAGAATGTTATAAGGCAAGTCAAGGTCTAGGACCTGACAGGTAGTTTCCATGATAGCTGGCCCTACTTGAATAAGGATCTGGATTGTGCCTTGGGACACTCTTTCTTGATCATCATATGCTCTAATTGTAATACCTTTACCTTTGTTGATGGAATCCTTTGAGATTTTTAGGTTCTTAATGAGCTCAAGGGAACAAATATTCAAGCCCGCACCTCCATCCACCAAGACTCGTTTGAATTTATTTTTCTGCACTAGGACCTCTAAGTGGAGTTCACGGTTATGAGATGGTTGAGCAGGAAAATATTGGTTGAAGAATGTGAGGAGATTTGGGGTAATGATGTTTCCGACCATAGCTTGGAATTGTTAAACATCAAGATCTGTGGGGACAGTGGATGAAGCCAATGCTTCCTCAAGTATTTTCTTGTGGGCATATGAGATTTTTAATAACTCCATGATGGTGATTTGTGCTGGGGTTCTTTTTAGCCAATCAAGGACATTGTAACCATTGGGAACATATCTGGGTGTAGGGACTCTATTTGGATGGGATGATCCTACGATGGTCACTTTTCTGCCTCTTGTGGTGACTCCACAATCGGTATGGGATCCTTTGATGGTGATGGTAGCGCAGTAGTCATCTAGGGATGCGACAACATGGTCATACACATGATTCATGTTATTGAAGGTGCCTTTCCCCTTATTAGTGTTATTGTTCCCCTTATGGTTAGGCATTAGATTTGTGTATATTTTGAGACTCTAATTCCCTGTCAGTTGTTCCACATTTATGATTCTTTGATCAATGAGGTCTTGGAATATGTTCTTTAACCTCATGCAATTGTTGGTGGTGTGTCTTTTAATTTTACAAAAGTTGTAGAGCTGATTTTCGTTGTACCAAGGAGGTTTTACATTTGGTTCTTTGTAGTTCTCATAGGTGGGAATCTTGATAAGGTTTTCGTTTATCAGTTTCTTCATGATGACTTCAAGTGGTTCCGCAAGGGTGGTGTAATCTCGCTTGGTGAAGTTCTTGTTTCGTTGGGGCAGTCCCCTTTGATTGTTGACATTATTGATCACTTGATTGTTTGGTTGTTGTGTTGTTGTGTTTGCTTGATGGTTGTTTTGATGGTGGTTTTGGATTTTTTGTTGTGGTGCAGGTATGTTTCATCGAGGGGCACTAATAAAAACTTTGGCATCGACAACACCATCATTGGTAACATTTTTGTTTCTTTCCCATGTGCGAGGTTTGTCATTATAGCTTGTAGATGGGAGATTGTTCTGTTGTTTGGGATATGAAGTTGATGCCACAGGTTGTGTCATAAGGGCTCATTCGATGCTGAGCACTTTGGAAATCAATTGGTCGTACATGGTGATCCCTTGGACCTTGAGGTGGAATACCAATAGGCCATCAAGGTTGGATATGATAGTGCACAGTTGTTCCTCAGGAATGACCCATTTGCTCCGATTAGCCTTGGATTTCCATCGTTGTAGGAATGAGGCAAATGATTCATTCTTACCTTGTTTCAGAGCTGATAGTTCCTCTAGAATGACATCCATTGCATTATTGCATGCATAGTTTTTGATGAATGCATCTATGATTTCTTGGAATCTCTTGATTCTTGTAGGTAGGTGAGAGAACCATTCCATGGTGTGGCCATCCAAGCTCCTAGGAATTAGCCATATTGAATAGGTATCATCATATGCAACTTCCATGGAATGAACCTGGAATTCCTTGATGTGATATTTAGGGTTTCCTATCCCATGGTACTTGTCAAACTTGGGGATCTCAAATCCCTTTGGGAATGGTTTCATCACAAGGCTCCTATTGAATGGATAAGGACACAAGTTGCTAGATGTTTTCGTGGTTCACCCTAATTGAAGATCGAACACTTGTTGTGAGAGTAATTTGATTTGTGATGCGACATCCTTTTGCAGATCAGGAGGTGGGATGAAAGTGTTCTAAGGTGGTTCACTTGTGGGTGTGATGGGTGGATTGGTTGATGTGTTGATTGGTGGTATTTTCACATTTTTTTGAGCCATGCATGCTTGTACTTGCTATTGTATCAACAATGCTTGTTGTTGGTCTTGTTGTTGTTGTGCCAAGATTACTTGTTGTTGAACTTGATATTGTTTGTACCAACAATGCTTGTTGTTGAGATACTATTTAGGCTACTTCTTTCTGTTCTTGATATTGCTTTAACATTTTCTGATATGCTTGTTGTTGCACTGTATGTTGTTGTGCAAGATACTGTGCTCGTGCTTGTGATTGTTGCGCTTGATATTGGGCTTGAGCTTGAGTGTGTGCTTAAGCTTGTGCCTGAACTTGAGCTTGAGCTTGAGCTTGTGCTTGAGATTTTGTGGCTTGAGTTTGTGCCACTTGTTGTTGTTGTTGTTGCAATAAGATTTGGGATTGGGTAGCCTGTTGTGCTTGTAATGCAACTTGGGCAACTTAAGTAGCTTGCATGGCTTGAGCGGCTTGCTGGGTAGCTAGTTGTGCGGCTTTTGTTTTTTGTACTTATAGGAATTCCTTTTGATAGGAAACTTGTTGAGTGGCTTGCAACACCATAATGTATTGGCTTGATGTGTTGGAGCTTGGTGGTGGTGGAGGTGGAGGTGGTGGTGGATTTAGAATGGTGTTTTTTGTGGTGGTGAGAGGCACTGTCGTGTTAGTGATTAGGTTTTGAGTGGTGGATGGTGTGATCAATGTGGTTGGTATTTGAGAGACCATGTTTTGAGATGTTAGGGGGGTGGTTGATGATGTGTTGATTGCTTGTGTAGTTTTCATCTATTGTTTCGATGTTGATGACAAGTTTTGAGAGTTGGGCAAGATGCTTTGATTGATGTTCAGAATGTTGGTTTGATTTTGATTGATATTTGGTAAAGGTGAAAGCCCTAAGCCAAGTAGTGGTGTGGATGATGATGTAAATGGTGGAAGTGGTGAAAATGTGAGAGATGTGATCTCTTGAGGAAATGGTGTAGTGTCGAAAATGCCCCTTGGTTCGAACATGTTAGCTTCTCCTTGTGAGTTTATGGGGAGAGAGGTTTGGGGTGTTGCACAAAAGGATGATGATGATGGATCCTTGGGATCATGGAAAGTGAGAGGGATGTATGTATGTAATGGATTTTGGGGTACGTTTTTCCCAAAAATGGTGTTTGCATCCAAGTCTTGATTGTTGATGAGGGGGTGTGTTTGTATGGCATTGAGAAATGCACTTCCCTTGTTAACACTAGGTTGAGTTGGAGCAATGGATGTTGTGATTTGCAGGATGTTTTGAGTGATACTTTGGGTTGGGGGTGTAGATGAGATGGGGAGTGTGGATGAAATTGGAGGCATGACCTCTAAGGATGGTTCCACTATAGAGCTCACATTGAAATCAGAAGGTAGTTTAACCCCTTGTTTTGCTAACTCAAGCATGTATAGTGAAGGGTTGAGTATCATGATGATATTTATAATCTTATGGTTCTCCAAATTTTGAATCATTTCAGTGATTTCTTCATGTGACATTCCGAAGGGATTATTGGCAAGGTCCTCTACTTCCTCTTGAGGGTTTTGTGATGATGTAGGAAAGTTTATTAGAGGATTACTTGATTCAATGGGATTTGTTTTAGAATTTTTTGACTTAGGTCATTTGCAGTGGATGTTTCTTTGTTGGCTTCCATGTTCCTCTTGTGTTGAGATCTAGTTTGCACCATAAAATAGGGATCAATTTTAAAGAATGTGCGAGATGAATCTCTAATTCTTTTGGATTGATCTAATATTAGGTACAAAAAGAGAAAAAAATAGGATGTTCTTCAAGGATCAAAGGTGATACTATGGGGATGATGTAAAAGATGGATGATGTGGATGTTTGAACTTTTAAGAAATCTTGAGGGGATGCTAGACCTTTTAGGACTTTTTGGATTTGTTTTGGACTTTCGATTGAACTTGATTTAGTTTTGGGTTTGCTTTTGGATTTATGAACAAATAGACCCTAAGATGTTGGATGATTATCTAAGGGATAAATTTTTCTCAAAGGATGATAATTTGAATGTGTGTAGGGAGAAGGATGCATCTACCTATTCAAACAAGATGATAATTTAACTAAGCATACGAAGAAGGATGCATCTACATATACCTAGCTAAACAAGATGGTTTGATAATGACTAAGCATATGCAAAAGGATGCATCTACACATACCTAGAGAAAGATGATTTGATGTTTTTATTTAGATATTTCAAGGATTTTGCTTGATGATTTTGATTTTTTTCCAAAAAAAGTCTAGCATGGAGGATAATTTCAATATTTTTCAAAAGATGATGGAGAGGTGATTTTGGGTTTGATGTTCAAGGATGGATGAAACGATTTGATTTTGATCCTAGAATGTACCTAAAAGACACTTGTTTACTAGACCTCAGTATTGAAGAACATACAATACTTCTAAGGACCTCTATAACTAAGAAGTGGTTCAAATTGAGCATACATTTCTAGATTGTTCAAAGGAATGAGTCTATAGAACATCGTGAATTTTTTGCTTATTTTGATATGTTACTTTTGTTGCACTTCCTAATTTATTTCTTGATGACCTTTCGAGTGTGACTCCTAAATTTTGAACTTTCTCTCAAGGAATTTTGTTTTGGAATTTTGACTTTCTTGGAAATCATGAGGAACTAGCACATGTGTGAGAGCCAATTTTTTTAATCTTTGCTTAGTGATTTTGTTTTACCACAAACACTTCTTTGATTAGATTTCCAAATTATATTTCCAATGTCCCAATTTCTTCGAATCCCACAAAGTATGTTATGTGGAATTTTGATGAAATGAAGGCAAGTGTTATCTATTGTTTAACTTTAGTGGGAAAATTGAGATGCAAATCCAAGTGTTTAGAAAACTCTAAGGATAAGATCCCAATGGAAAACAATAACACATGAAGTTAGTCAATTGGATTTGTATCTTAAAGGGTTTGTCATTTTGATGATGATGTTATATGTTTGTTTTCCAAATGTTTTCAAATAAGCAAAGCGTTTTGTAACCAAGAACAAGAATAACCTTATTGATATGAAAGACTATATTTGTTGAGTCCCCACTTGGACAAGTCCAACTATGCTTATCTTTAGCGAATGGTTAGATGCTTAACCCCACTGGATCCCCTCCATGACACTCACTTATACGGGGAAGCCAAGAATCAACACCAATGAAACTCCCCATGGCATGCTTTCCATTTCTACTAAAGACCGTAAAAGTGTGGGGTGGCTTTAAAATGACTGTTCTTGGACCAACAAATAGATAAGGATTTTGGCCTTTCTACAACAAGGGTTTTAATTTGGACTTTTCATTCATAGGAGTTGACCAAACATGGCGAGAGACCATTGTTGCCCTTCTCGTTGGAGCCAACTACGTGATATTGGCATTTATTCCAATACCCACATTTATATCCTGGCTGGAAATACTCTTGGTTTTAGAGTGTTACCGGTTGAGTCGTTCCCTTGGGTGAGTAATTTTCCCCCAACGTAGGCCCTTTAAGATAAATAATAGCAAGTAAACGTATTCATAGTTTGATTAACCTTCGTTTAGAAACAAAGGGAGAACACATGCAATATATTTACTCACACTTGCACAATGTTTTGTTCAATTTTAATCCCAAAATGAAATGTGGAGGTGATCACTTTATCCCACCCTAAGACCACCAAAAATCCTTTTGATTCTCAAGATCGCCATGAGGCACGAGAGAAGCACATATGTATTTTCGATGGCGTTAGTTTGAGTAAGTAATCACAAAACAAAGTTTGCACATGTTATTTTTAATCCAACAAAAGAAATAATGATTTCTTTTTATAGCACAAAATGAAGTGTGAGAATTTTCCTTTGTTCAATTATTAGCCCCACACAAAATCTAGTGAGTTTGTGTCCTAAAGTTTATTTTAAGCTCCGTTTGTAACAAGAATTAAAAAAGTTATTTTTAGAGCCCAAAATGAACTAGTAAGTCCTAAGTGTGAAAGATAGAAATTTTTTCCTTAAGAGGAATAGTGAATCCTCTAAGAGTGTTGAAAAAACACTAGAGTGTTTAAAAACACTTGGTATCACAAGATGAGATCGTCATGCTTATTTTCCTCTTCACCTTTGACCAATTCGACCTACAAAAAAATCAATTAGATTATGCAAAACAGAGGTCAATAAAGTAGAAAACATGCCAAATAACCAAAATTTGGTAAAAAACACGTGTTAGAAATAAATTTTCACTTTTTACTTCCCTTTAGTGGTGTAATCCATGAAGGCATCGTAGTTTGAAGTCACCAGTGGTGTTGTATAGCACCGCTTACCAGTCAGTGTCGCTCTGTAGCCAGACCAGTGAGCATGAAGTCATTGCTATTTTGATCAATGGTGCAATTTGGATTTTGAAAAGATTCCAGTGAGCCAGAAAGAGTCAGTGGTTCTATTTGAAAATTTGAATTTTGGGCGGGAAGTTTGGAGCATCTTAGTTTGAACTTTTTAGCAGTGCTATAGGGTGACGTTGAGTTCTCAGTAGTGCTAAATAGTGACACTGAGCTTCCAGTGGTGGAGTTTTCTGTAAACACACAAAAAACACAAAATTTTCTCAAAATATTTGCCATCATTCTAGCACCAAAATGTGAACCTAGATCCTATACCTGCAAGAACACAACAAATGGACACATTAATAAGGTCAAATGCAAGTTAGAATAGAGACTCCTCAAGAAATCCATTTGAATGTAAGAAAAAAGGAATAACATGAAGAACACAACAAAATTAAAGCTAAAATATCAAATCCTATTCTAAAACAAAGAAAAGTCTTAATCTCTTGAGGGAGTTGGTGCCAATTTGATGTGAAAATTGGCCCTTTCCCAACTCCAATGATGTGATGAAGATGATTGATGAAAGATGCATGCTTGTGGTGATGACTTCAATGGAGCTCCATGTTGAAAACCTACAAAAAACCTAACTATGCTTGGATGAATTTGATGAAGGTTGCTATGAATTTGAGTATAGTAAGTTTACTCAAGTTGTGGATGATCAAATGAGGAATAAAGCCTCTTATTTATAGAATGTCAAGTTGAGGAGATGTACAAAATAGAGCAATGTGGGACTAATAATCAACCAATGAAAAAGTGCCACTTGTCAACATGTGAATGGATGGAGGATGTGCAAGTTTTGAAGAATGTGTCAATAAATGCATATATTTGAATTTTGAAATTGTTGAAATGACATGTAAGAGGGAAAGAAGGTGCATTGAATGCCACTTGGCTCAAGGAAAAATGACTTTCTAGGTGGAGTAAATGCCTTGTTGGAAGGACAAAGTCCAGTTGGATTTTGAACTCAAATTTGAGGAATATTCCTTTATTATGCCTTTTGAGAGAAAATAGAGATTTAATAAATGAATTAAATCTATTTTCTTGTGCAAGTTGTAAAAGCTAGAGGATGGGACATGAGAAGAGATTAAATTAATCAAGGTTAATTAATTTAATGAGATATTAGAATGATGTGACATATTGATTTAGATTTATGGATTGATTTAAATCAAAATATGAGAAGAATATGATTTCAGGGTTAAATAAATATTTTTATTTTATTTCACCAAGGAGATGATGTTAGATTAAAATTAAATAAGGTTTTAATTTATTTAATTTAATAGATGGACTTTAGAGATTTAATCAAATAAAATTGATTATTTAATTAAATAGGGATAATTAGATCAGACTGATTGATTTAATTAACAAGAAAGGATGACTCAATTAGATAAATGATTTATTTAATTAAGAGAGGAACATTGATGAATTTAATCAAATAAAGGTATTTGATTAAGTGGTTAGACTGAGGGATGATTTAGGATGAAATGGTGTTAGTGGTTGGGATTAGATGTGTAATGTCAATCAGTACATTTTACGTGTCTACACTAGAAGCTCATTGAATCCTCTCCATTGCACTAAAGGGATTAACATTGGCAACCTACTATATACCTATACATATTTATACATATATACACACACATATCTATATATCTATCTATGTATTTATACAAATTCAATTAATGTGTGTATTTCAAAAATTCCAAATCCATATTTTTCATATTTCTATCTATTATGTGTAGGTAGATAATATGTTTACAACATTGTAAAAACAATGATCTTCTCAACATATTATATTTTTAGTTACATATAATATAGATAGATAAATAGATATGCATGCATATGCATATATGTTATGTATTTGTATATATACATGTATAACTCCAACTAGTCCAAGCCATGCTATTTTTTGCTACAATAATTTGTCTTTTCTCCTCAATTATGAAGGACTCATTTGAGCCCATGAATTTATATATTTTTATGCAAGATATAATTGTATACACATACATATGCAAAACTATTAATGACCCATGTTACACACTATATTATACAATTATCTTGCATTTTTTCAGGAATTCAGGTCCACCTATTTCTTGCCATCATGTCATTACACATAAAATGTCATCATTTACTTATGTCATAGTCCAGTCATTTGATTATGCTACATTTAGTCATGTGCTTATGTCATGGAATGTGTTTATATTACAAATTATGTCTTATTTTTACTACAACTATTGGTGTTTTCTTAAGGTGCAAATTTAGTCAAAACTATGGTTGGAGGTCAAAAGGGGAAGAGAACATGTGGAAGGAAGAGTTAAAGTACCATGGGGAGTGAAGTTCACTTCTACACAATTTGGAGGGAAAATACACCTACTACCAAACAATAAGATAGTGTTGTGGAATGTGTAGTCCCCTCCACACATAATGAAGCTATAGAACCTATTGTTCACATTGCTAAAACAAATGGCATGCAATTGGGACCTTCAAAGTTCTACAAAAGTAATTTGTCAATGATGAAATCCAAAGTGCAATGGAAAATGTGGAAGACAACCATATGTGACCCATCAAGACTATTAAAAAGAAGTGGGGAATGTATCCCAATAGCTGGAGGTCATGGATGCATGGCATTACCAACACCAAACGAAGGGGAAAAAACCATGTTAACTAATGAATAAGAGGAAAATTTTGTCTAATTGTGTAAGGAATAGTTGATATTGGCCTCATGATCGTGAGATTTATCAACTTAAATTGTAGGGGGCTCAAATGAGTCAATCTAGGCCAAGCCTATTCATAGATGGGATGCCCAAGAGGTCATAATGGGTAGTATTTTGAAAAAGGAATCCAAATTTAACCATTTGAACTATAGAGGAGGTGGACGCCAATAGAGAAATAATGTTAAGGCCATGGATAATGGCACCCTTTCATGATAACTTGCATAAGATATATAGTGAGAATCAATATGACTCTAATAGAAATTTTAATTTTGATGAGATTAATGTATAAGTTGTTAGAAATTTTTGCATGTGGGTAATTGCAAGACTAGGTTCCAAAATTTTCCTCCATTTAATCTCAAAAAGTATGGAGTGGATCAAATTATTAGCATGTGAAAGTGTAGCAAGTCATGGTATCCCTAGTTTATATTTTTAAATGAAAAAGGGACATTAATAACTACATTTATGATTGTGAGTTGGGGGCATGCATGGAAACCCAAGAACATGCTTGAATGATGAAATAACTATGTATTAACTCATTGGAACATTTTTTGAATCTATCTTAGGTAGGGTTTCATCAAAAAATAAAGCTCTTCTTATTTTTTTATGGTCATGGCAGCCACATGGGCTTTAAAACAATAGAGGAAGCAAGGAATATAGGTATTGAGTTATTGACCATCCATGTGCATACTAGCCAAAAATTTTAACCCTTGGATACAAGTGTGTTTTATCCATTTATTTCAAATATAAAAGGACAACATGGATGGAAAGCCATGCCCAAATTAAAATAGGAATAAAAGAGTTGGAAACTCTTTCTAGCAAGGCCTTCAAACAAAAATTAATACCCTAGAATATTATTAGTGGATTCTAAAGGATGAGGATTTGGCCATTAAATTGAACTACACGTGAAATGGACATAAGGCCAAGTGAGGCCTTTATAGTTGAAGAGGAATGAGATATTGCTGGAGTAGAAAATGAGGTCTTCACAGTGGAAGGGGACCCATAGATTATTACAAAAAAGCTTTCTTGCATATTACTAGATATGGAGAGGAAGATGTACACAAATTCCTCAAAATATATAATGTTGAACATTATGCAAATTCCTAGTGGGTGATTGTCAAAGTAATGTCTTCTGAGACTTTACATACATTGAATACTTGCAATATGAATTTCTCTACAAACCTCTCATCAATCTCACTTGCTTACAAATAGAAACTGTATAATCTAGGTAGTAATGAAAAACATCAAAATATATGAATAATTGTATAACTAGAAATATGTATACAACTATTAAAACTCATTTCCATAATGGGAAAAATATATATACAATTGCATAGTTAAGTTGTCAATAATCCAAGTAGTAGCCATTAGAGGAAAACATCCCAATAGTGGTAGTGTGTTAACAAACACAAATTAATATCCCATTGGGAATGTTCTAGAAAAAAGGAGCTATCTACAAAACTCACAAATTTGTAAAATAAAATGGCAATGAGATATCTCTGTATTGAATCTCATCTTACTAAAGAAAATATTTGAAAGGATTAGTATGAAAATATGAGGAGAGAGGAAATTTTATGGAAAAAAAATCAAGGATTCAATGGCTGAAAGAGGGGTACAAGAACTCCACTTTTTCTATGAATAGGAAATAATACAATAGAAAAGGAACACTATCTCTACCCTCAAGAATGAGAATGGTGAAAATATTACTAATGATATCATGATTGGTAAAATATCCTCTTACTACTTCTATAGAGATTTCTCTATTTAGTCTACTCCTTGTGACACTAAGCTAGTGGATCAACTATTAAACTGCTTACTAAGTACATTGTCCCTTGATGACAATGCACACATTATGGCCCCCATTTTTGATATGGAAGTTAGGCTTTCTACTTTTCTATGGGTTCTTATAAAGACCTAGGTCTTGATGGTTTCCCTTCGACATTATTTCATGAATTCTAGGAAATTATTGGCCTTGATATTGTTAAGGTGACCAAGGAATAATGGTAAAATCCTTAAAAATCCCAATAAATCCTATATTTCCCTTATCCCTAAAGTTCAGGACCAACCTATTAACTTATGCAATATGATTTATAAGATATTCTCCAAAGTCTTGGTCAATAGAATTAAACTCCTTTTGGGTACGTTGATCAATTCCAACCAGGGTTTGTCTCGAAGCATCAAATTATTGATGTGGCTATCTCAACTCATGAGATTATGCATTCTATGGAAAATAACCTCCTCCCAGATATGACTCACAAAATTGACATATCAAAGGCTTATGATAGGGTGGACTAGGATTTCATGTTCAAAGTTCTAAGGAAGGTGGGTTTCCATGAGAAAGTTATCAACATTGTTAAGTAATGTGTTACTATTGTAAATTACTTAGCGTTAGTTAATGGTGTTCGAAGGGGCTTCTTTGGGACCATGAAGGGTATCCATCAAGGGGACCCCTTATCCTTGTATTTGTTCATTTTGGTAGCAGAATTTTTAGGTAGAAACATCCTAAAGCTCATTGAGAATAGTGATATTAGAGGAGTTAGGGAAGCTTCCTCTCTCCCTCCTTTTGCTCTCCAACAATTTTTGGATGACATTATCCTTTTTGGTGTTACCTCTATGGTTGAGGCTAGTTGCTAGAAAAAGTGTTTGTCTAATTATGCAGAGGCCTCTAGTCAATATATTAATTATGATAAAAGCAAGATTTAAGTCTTCAATTGCAATGAGGTGTTAAGGAGGAAAAATTAGAACACCTTAGGCTGTTAGTGTGCTAACCTACCTAGAATTTATATTAGGCTTCCTGTTACTATTAAAGAGGTGTCCCCCTCTTACTAGAACTCTATTTTGGAGTGCATGCAGAAAAGACTGGCGGGTTGGAAAGGGAAACTTCTGAGCAATGTTGGTAAGTTGCAACTTCTTGTTGCATCCCTTCAGGGAATCCTAGTTTATTTTTTAACTCTCTTTAAAATCCTGATCTATATTGCAGACAAGTTGGAAAAAAATAAGGGGAAGTTCTTATGGTTAAGCACAAAGGAAAAAAAGAAAATGGCTCTTGTTAGTTGGGATAAAGTTTGTCTCCCAAAGGTTCATGGTGGTCTGGGCATTAGGAAAACCACTCACTTAAACAAATATTTGATAGCGAAGGTGGGGTGGGACCTTATTCAAAATCATAAGGAGTAGTACAAAATTCTAAGTGCAAAATACCTCAATCACTCAAGATTCCATAGTGTGCTTTTTGAAATGGGTTTTTCTGGAGGCTATAAGGTTTATATTAATATCCTAAAAAAACATAGTTTGATCTTGTTGGGTCTCAAGTGGAAAGTGGAGAATGGTAGTCTCATCCACTTTTGGGATGACTGTTGGTTATTTGAATAGCCCCTTAGAGAACACACTTCCTTTAAAACCTTCAAATCCATGCCTTAAGCACCTTTGGTCCTCTAGTTTTTAACTACCTTTTGCATGAAAATTCCTGGAAACCTATTCAAACTTGCTATCGAAATCTTCATCACATTCATCAAAGTTATTTTCTCCTCCAAAATGGCCTTTGTAGGATCATAATACCCATCTTCCCTACAAAATACCACTTCTTTTGGGCCAAATTTCTTAAAGGTAACTTTTCTATCAAATTGGCTTACAATTTGTTGTTAAAGATGGACATTTATGCTAACTAGATGAAAGTCTGGAACAATAAACTTATTCCTAAAATCATTTTTCTTGTGGACTACTATGCACAATAGAATCCTAACCCAAAAAAATATCATTAAGAATAGATTCCAATTTTACCTAATAGATGTGTTCTTTGTAATATGGACGAAGAAACAATCTCTCATATTCTCTTACATTGTCCTTTTGCCCAGAAAACTTGGAGATTTGTGCTATAGGAGCTCCATATCTACTGGCTCATGAACTAGAATCTAGGGGACCTTACGGAGGAATGTGTTAGTCCTTTTCATCACCTCCTTATCAAAGAGTTATGGAAGCATATGCCTCCTCACCTCTACAGGAGCCTTTGGAAGGAAAGAAACAATTTGATCTTTAGAGATATGAAAGGAACCTTGAGGAGGTTTTTTGAATTTTCGTAAACTTCTCTTGGATAATTTTTCCATTAGAGGTATCTAAATTCCCCCCTCTCCCTTTGGAATCTAAAATTACTACTCAATGGGGTTTTCCTAATTCATTCTATAAGGTTTAAATGATTTTTTTTTTGGAAATATTACACACAAAATAGACTCCCCCCCTTTTTGGCTGGTGCAAATTGAATTTTGATAGTGCTACAAATGGTAATCCTCATATGGATAGTGGAGGTGGTATGATAAGAACCCCCTCAAGGGATATTGTGACTAAATCATAAATTTTTGAGATGGGGGACTCTCTTACACTTCTAGGGTTTTGCACCTAAAAGGAGAAAGGTATCCCAAAAACCTAGGTAGTTCACTTAAGACTAATGCAAAGATGATTGAAATATGTCTAAATACAATGTCCTGATTTCAAAGAACCGATAAAAGATATGGATTACTAATGTAAAACTAATAAAATGCACTTTGTTTGAAAACAAGCTGTGATATGCAAAATGAACTAAAAATGCAAGTGAATTGTAACTGAACTTAATGAGATTGGAGAGGTGCACCTGGAAACTAGAAATTGATGTAGAGGAGCTCTAGAATCCTTCATAAATCACTGTTGAATACCACTGGGACACTTATGCCAAGTTGGGTGACCTAGTCCTATTTCGGGAAAATTTTGCTGGAATAGGTTTCAACCAAAATGGTACTTAGAACTATAGAAACCACTTTTCAGGCTTGGCAGTGGGACTAATTCACCATTGATGGCAACTTAGTCCACTTCTAGATTTTGGAAAATTCAAAGGTGGAAATGGAAGCTCTTGATCCACACTTTCTATTCCTTTAGGTATCCAAATCCGAATCTATAGAATCTAGTCTGCAGGTGATCTCCAAGATTCTTTTAGGTTTTGTTGACTTTGAATGACTTTTATGAATTTTTGACACCTTTTAAAACCCTTCTCTTTGAAAAATCTGCACACAAGACTTGCAAAGCACATGCAAAGAGGGGAAAAAGTGTTAGGGGTTAGTGAATAAGGGTTTTCCTTAGTCAAACCCTAGTTTGGTAATTAAACACTTGAAAATGAAATGAAATGAAAAGAGAATGATGAATTAACAACATTCAATGCTAAAACTCACCAAACCCTTAAAGTAGAAATTTCAAGATATGCAAGTAGATGCTCCAATGGATGTATGCCTAGAATGCTAAAGTGAATGCTTGATAATTGCTTGAATGATTAGGAAAATTAAGGAGATTAGGAGATTAAAATGAGAGGAAAACCATATATTTATACATGATTATACAAAATTTCCCAAAAATACCACATCATAGGCCGACCTCAAGGTTTAGAAAATAATATCCCGCCAAAATTTTAAAATAATTTTGATTTTTGAGCCAAGTGGGACTAATTCGCCCCTAGTGGTGACTTGGTCCCACTAGGGAAATTTAAGTATGTGGGTTTTAGGAATTAAAGTGTATTAAATGATGTTTAATGGGATTATTCTCTAAAAAAAACTTAAGGCTTGTAAGTGTATAAAGGGGTCATTTAAACATAAGAAAAGGGTAAACTTATTAATGACAAGCCTAGAAAAGCATGAAAGTTTGTTATGACACTTTACAACACTTTGAAATAAGGCTTGGTAAGTGATAAAAAGAGGTTATTTAAATGAATTGTAATAAAAGGGTCCTAGAAAAGTGTGAAAGTGGGTTACAACACTTCACAACACTTTTACAAGATATCATAGAGTTCTTATTGATTCACAAGGGTCCAAGACCTAATGTGAATGTGTTGACCACATTATAACATTAAATCTAGGAAAAACTAGGCCAACATCCATAAGAAAGACCCAAATGAGAATGAAAATGTCCAAAGATATATTTTTTTATGCTACAATGACAACTTGTGCTAGTGGCCTTGGTACCAATATGAATAATTGGGTAGAAAGTATGGCTCTCTTATGGGGACTCAAGATTTCCCTTATCATTGGCATCAAGAATCTCTTCATTGAGGGGGGTTCTAAACTTATCATAGATGTGATGAAAGGTAATACTCAACTAAGATGGGTGCTTGAGGATATTATCAATAATATTTAGAATCTTCTTCTTGATCTAAAGAACTTTGAGATCAAGCATATTTATCATGAGGGAAATAGGGTTGTTGATGCTATGGCTTGCTGGGGGATGGATCAAAAGCCTCTTTGATGCTGGTGCAAGTTTCCTTGTCTCCTTGACTATGTTCAACAACTCTTTACTTTGGAGTGGAACTATGCTACCTATGCTAATGATAGTTAATGGTGTGTATGATTGGAACATTAACCCCATACCTATGCTTGTGGTGGAGGTTTATATGGTGAAATGGGAAAATTGAAATTTGGTCTTGTCAAAGGATTATTATGGGAAAAATTTCTCTCATTAGTTGCATGAGGATGTGGATGTTGAATCCACTTTAGGATATGGATATTAGTTCTAAAAGATTCCTTAATGTTTGGGAGCAACTCAACCTACTGACATGGCTTCCTAATATTTGGCTCGATCATATGAAGATGATAGTGAACTACCCCATTTATGATAATTATGGCAGTGGTACTTATTAGAGGTTGGATAAGACTTTCCATATCATCTCCCATCAAATCTAAAAATATTTATGCTTAATTATGACTAATATAGCTAGCATAATTAAAACCCCTCTTAGTTCTTCCCATGCAGTGTTGCATCACTTGCTTTCCACCATTTCATAGGGCATGTTTATGTGGTCTATGAAATGATAGAATTAAATTTTAAGTCTTTTCACATACGTGACATGACTAGTATGAGAATCCTCAATGGTATTATGCTTCAAAATTCTAAACATGGCGATATCTCTAAGGCTTATGCCATTTTACAAAATGCTTGCATATGGTCTGTGGATGTGTGAAAAATGATTTGACGACTTTTTCTAGAGGTGAAAATACTTTTATGGCCATGCATCTTGCTTGGAATGGTCTAAATTCGTATGTGATTGTGGTTGTTGGCATATGGAAAGCATTTTTAAGAAAAAACTAATAGTGTTGTATGAAAACTAAGGTAGCATAACAACTTCCTACACTAATCTTGAGAGGAGGATAATGTAAAAATTTATAGATCTTTAGTAGTTACATAAATAAACATAAATATCATGCATACCACAACATAGTGATTTACATGGGGAAAACACTTTCGAGATATAAACCCCACACAAAAAAATCCACCCAATATATTATTCAAAAATCATGAAGATTACAATATACTTGTAGAGTAATCTTGTCATAAGAGTATCACCAACTAGAGATCCAGAGGAAACAAAACTGCTATCAAACTCTCAAAATACTTCAAAATCCACAACCATAATATAAAACCCATCATAAAATAGGGTTTCCTTCTAGAGCAAGTCAAGCTAATGTAATTTCAAGGTTGAGACACATTTTCCCAACAAATCTCCCACTTGTCGAATGCCTTGCAAGAGCAATAGGAGGGTGTATAGACATCACCTCTTAATTTCTAGGGGCCTAAAGGCCCATAGTCTCTAAACACAATCTAAAATTCTTTGTGCTCATAGGGTTAGTTAAATAATCAACAACATTAATCAAAGTCTCTACCTTAAACAACCTCATCCTACCATCTTTGACCATATCAAAGTGTGTACCCCCCACACCCCCTCGCATTGATGTATCAACAATACCTTATGTATCAATAATACCTTATGTAATTGCAAGGTTGAGACATATTTTCCCAACAAGTGTGAGATATGATGAACTCTTGATTTAGAGGAGTTGTAATAATTATTTTTACTTATGGATGGGTGATATAATCATTACTATTCTAGTACAGGTTTTTATCCTCTATTCTCTCCTAATTAGACTTACTACACAAATTATTGGCATCTATGTAAGATTTTATGAAAACCTACTAACAAATTTCAAATTCTAGCAGGTCACCATATGTGTAAGTTTTTGAGAAAACCTGTTATCAACTTATAGACTTTGTTGCTTGGCCAGAGAAGAATGGGTGGTGATAGAGTTCCCATTGAACCTAGTTCCTACAATGAATTCTCCTATGATGCCACAGTCTAGCATATTTGTTGTGAAGGATTTGTTGCTCCTTTCTTGTAGTGCCTTAAGAGACACAATGAGAGTTTATCCTTCTAGTTCACCTATTCTTGGGACTCACAAAAAGTTAAAGTTGGTGGAATTGCGCTTGAAGTGGATGAAGATGTGATTGTACAGGTGACTGGGATGAGTACCAAAGGAAAAAATGGAAGAAGCATAGAAAAACCATAGATAATAATAATTTATCTATCTTCTTCAAGGATGCTAAAAATCCTATCAAAATTCAAGGTGGGTTCAAGAGAGAAAAAGTTCCTTCGCCTTGGGATAAGGTAACCTTATGCTTATGATTTTTTTCATTATTGAAGGTAGATTCAAGTGATTATATTTTTATCACTTCCCACTCCTAAACCATTTTTTCCACGTCGTGTTGTTGAGTTTTCCATTTTACCTATTAACCTTCTTGGAAATTTTGATTAATGATGTCCTGGACTTGAAAAAGCAATGCCCTAAAAATTATCCTATTCCCATTCATCAAGGTATGATCATGGCCTCTACTAAATCCATCTTTCCTTATGCCCACCAAAGAAAATTAAAGATATCTTAATTAAGGAAACCATTATTCCCCCTCATGATGTTACCACCTAGGCCTCTCAAGGGAAAATGAAAAGGAGAAAAAAGGAGCCCTCTATTGTTGATCATACTCCCCATTCACCAAAGATTTTTGGTGAACCCTCTAATGCTACCAATCAACCCTCCAACCCTTCAACCTTTTGGAGGAGAATATTTCAAAAATGGCCCTTGGATTTGATCAATCTCAAGTTTCTCAAGGTCTTTGTGACCTTAAAAATTGTCCTCATTTTTTTTAAGTAAATGCAACTAGATGGAGTCTCAAAAAACCCCCCACCAAAAAATGGAAAACTAAGTTTGTCTTGGTTGATGATGAATTTTTTCGTGTGGTCAATGTTGTGGAGTGCAAGGATAGGGGGGGAGGAGTGAATTTCATTTGAGATTATCCAATCATCTGGAGATCCATCTCAAGACTATTGGGAAGTAGGGGACTGATGATGATTTTATGTAGGTGTCTATCTCTATGATGGAGAGGAAAATGGGTTTGATTATAATGATCTATAGAACATTACTGAGAGCCATCCCAATTGCACTATTGATATTGGAAATGCTAGTACAAACCCTCCAAAGGTGATTTACAACTTCCCTCAATGTGGTATTATGGTGGGGGAGCTTGCTAAATTCAAAAAGAAGGTGCTAGAAATTGAGAAGAAGATGGTTAGTCTTTCTAAATTCAGATCCAAGGTTATGCACATATCAACACCTACTCTATGTTTATTGCATGATAAATAATTGGTGAAGAATTAGGACATGGATAATGGCCACAAGGAACTGTTCAAGTTCCTTATAGATGACTGGGGCCAACTCTTTGTTTAGGTTGTTTCTTTCTATTATTTGCTTTTGTTTGTTTTTGATGAACTATTAAAGTGTTGTTTTTGTGGTGTTATGGTCTTTGGAATTGGTTTTTAGCCTTTGATATTTTTGTAATGGGCCAAAACCCTTGGTTTTTCTTCTTTATATATATATATATCTAAACAAAAATTCATAGTACTTTCTGTAATGCCCAAAATCACACTAGGGCAAAACACAACTAACGATTTTTTTTTTTGAAGAGACGACATTATGCACTCGTTAAATGCTTTAATGTGTTGCACTTGTTAATTAGCTACATGCATTGAATGACGTTGCCAAGTAATGACATCATCGGCACGAAGCCTAGGAGTGAGGAGTGAATATTTAAACAAGTGGGTGAAGGTGGAGACCATCCCACACAAGTACAAAATTGACAAATACAAATTTATAAAATTTACATTAACATCAAATTCAAATTTCAAAGACGTAATATTTATAATTTATTCTAGTTACAAAACTTTAATACTTATTTATTTATACATTTATTTAATCTACTTACCAAATAAAATTAATTAAAAGAATAAGAATAAAGGATTTAAATAAACATTCCTCCTTTTAGAAAAGAGTACTATAATACTAATAATAATAATAATTATTTTTACTCCCTTTTAAATTTTAAATTAGTATTCTTACCCACCTCTCTTAATTCTTTTAATCTACGTAACCCTCCCCCCTTTTTTAGTTCCCTAGTATACTTATGCATTCTACCGAATGCATTTTAACCTGGATTAAAAATGGACCAACCGATTACCATTTAACATATTAGTTATTTTTGTATAGTTTGAATTTGGGAGAGCTATTTTATATATTGAAAATTAGCATTTATCTATTTTTCTATTCGCGGCGTAGTAGAAGCTTTAAAATCATTTTCGTTTTAAAAAATTTGAGAAAATGCGAATGCATAAATTGTTTAAATAAATTTAAGCAAAGGCATAGTTTAAAAGTTGGCGGCTAGAGGTACCTAATCCATGAATGCAGATTAAATGCATTAAAATATCAGGAAACTGCGAGCGCAAAAATTGATTAATTAAAATTAAGCAAAGGCATAGTTTATCAAGGTGGTGGGTGGCCGTACATTATGTATGAATAAAAAAATACATGCATTGAATGGCATGTGGCTCGAGGTGAAGGCGTCAGGATGGTTTGGAGGCTACGCGTGGCCAGGGTACTTTGGTCATTTAATATAGAGTTAAGTTACTTGGTATGAATTTCCATTACTTTGCGTATGTTTTTTTTGTCTTCTGTAAGCGGTGTTCTGAGGAGAGTTCTAGCGACTGAACAGGATATGTTATAGTTGCAGAGTCCAGACCTAGAAACAAGTTATTTGAGGTCATAATTTGGTCATTTCCAGAGTGTCGTTATAGTAAAATGCTGGATAGTGAGAGCAGAAGAGGTAACTTTTCATTTTTAAGTCTGTTTCATACAAGAAATGCAAGTAGGGTTTATACTTTGATTATAAATTCATATTTTAAACTATTTTTAGTATTGTTTATTTGAATTTCTTGTTGAAATGCAAAGGTTTCATCTGCGTTTGATAGGTATTATGTAGAAATGCTCTTGTTCATTTGACTTCATGCATGTGAGTCGACAGTGTGTTGCTTTGAGCTTTTCCGTTGTCATCAAAGCATAAAGGATAGAGGGGTTCTGTTAAAAGTCATTGTTGTTGTCCTCCGGGGCATAAATGTGTATATTGAACTATTTTTGGTGTTATCTATTTGAGTCTCTTGTTGAAATGTGAAGGTTTCATCTGCATTTGATTTGTTCATTTTACTTCATGCATGTAAGCCCTATAGAGTTTGTATTTTTTGATTGCTGCAAAGTCGTCCCATAGAGAGGGCTTTGGAACCAAAATTATGTCAACGTGTGCGATAGTGAGAGCTTTTGAACAATGGCTCGATAGTGTGTTGCTTGATCTTTTCGCTATCAAGGAAAGCATAAAAGGATAGAGGAATTCTGTCTAAAGTCATCACGTTGTCCCTCGTGAGGCATAAATGCAAACAATGGAGCATAAAGAGGCAAGAGAAAACCTTTTCCTTCGCATAAGTATCAAAATTCCCATCGTGATGTCACAAGTTACTATTTTTTGTATCTTCTCATTTTACTTCATGCATGTGAGTCGATGTTGTCTTGTTTTTGATCTTTACCATTGTCATCAAAACATGTGCTTATAAAAGAGAGCTTTCAGAATTAGTCGTGGTTGTTGTCGTTGTAGGCATAAATGCAAACAATGGGAGCATAAAAGTATGCAGTAGATACCTTTTCCCTCCCGGCAAGCATAAAAATTCTGTCAGATGTCGTTGTTACTATTTTTTGTATCTTGGGGTTATTAAAAACTATGTCAGAAAATGTTGTAGAACCCAAATTACAAATGTTGCCATAGAGCAGTTAAGTAATATTGTTTCATAGAACAATTTTAGTCTTGATGCAAAAGAGCGATAAAATACATTGCTAGAAGATTTGTGGTCCAAGAACCTGTCGCAATTAGTTTGTGTAGTTAAACTTGTTTGCATTTATACTTGTGTCTCTTGAATCTAGGAAAATGCTTGGTAGTGTTTACATGGTTTTTGCTATTAGTATCCATGGCAGTAAGAATTGTATATATTGTCATTCTTTTAGAAAAAAACAAAGACATGTTTTTTGTTTTCTAATGAAAGCTTTTTACATGGTGCAATGCTTTTGGTTGGAAGAAAAGAGGTCGTGTAGCGGTCCAGCTGTGGCAAATTCTTGAAGCAAGTAGTAGAAGGTGAGTTTTTAGAATAAACCTTCTCCTTTGTTTACAATTGCATATAGTAGACAGAGAAAAGGATTGATTCAAGATCCTCACTATATTGATTGTACTTGTAATCATATTGTTGCTTTTTTGTTACAAGGACAATCTTTGTAAATGAGTATTGTGAGTGACATATGCTATGTGTTTCATAAAAATTAAGCAGCTGGGGTTCAAAAGTAGACCTTCGTTGCAGAAAATGAAGCTTTTAAATTTTTGAGAGTTTGATTTTGAAACCATATGCATACTTTGATTAAAACTACTAGCTAAAGGTACATAATTCATTAATGCAAATTCAATGGATTTAATGGCATCTGACTAGAGGCGAGGCTGCTTGGATTGCTAATTAGTCTTTGAATATATAACAATAGAAAAATCTAAATAAGTATAATTATCCTTGGCCGCATTTCACATTTTGACCTTTCCATCAAATTCAATTAACAAAGTAGCAGTTAGACCTGCAGAAGGTTCAAGGACTATGCTACTAGAAAAAAAGATTATGGACAATGGTTAGACAATTTGTTCAAATTAGTTTAAAAAATTTGAAGCAAATGCATTTTCCCTTCTTTTTTCTTTCATTGTATATCTTAAATGATAGTTGGATTTTGCATTGTTACAATGCATTTGGATACTTTGATTGTAAAATCATAGTTTAGATCATTTTAAGTGTTATCGATTCAAACCTTCCCTTGAAGTGCCAAGGATTCATCTAAATCTTGGAGGCAACGCACAGTTAACTATAATTATCCTTGGCTACATTTCACATGTTGACCTTTCAATAAAAGTCAATTAACAAAGTAGAAGTTAGACCTAAAGTAAGTTGAAGAACTATGCTGATAGAAAACCATATTTTGGACAATGGCTAGACAACCTGTTGAAATTGTTGTACAGACTTTAAAGCAAATGCATGTTCCCTTTTGATTATTGTCATTGTACATCTTAAATGGAACTTGGGTTTCGCACTCTTGCAATGCATTTGTATACTTTGATTGTAAAATCATAGTTTAGATGAGTTTAAGTGTTATTGATCTAGATCTTTCCTTGAAATACAAAGGATCCATGTGAGTCTTGTAGGCAATGTACAAATGTCCTATAAAGAGAGCTTTGGAACCATTGAACTGTCATCAAGGATAGAGGAATACTGTCAAATATTATGGTTATTGTCGTCATAGGCACATGTGCAAAATATGGAAGCATATAGAAAGCAAGTTAACTCTTCAATAATCGCATGAAACATAGTCTTTTTATGCATCCATGCATACAGGTTTCCATGTATATATTTGTACATGTAATTATGCATATATGGATGCATGTATCTATGTAGCCATGTATGTATGTGTGCATATAACAGGTTACTGTTGCATTTGCTTTAAATGCTTTCTTGTGCATGGCGCTTGCTAGCCATCCAGTCATATTGTGGTTGTTGTGCATATTGCTTGTAAAGATATATGACTCAATTTTGTGAGTTATATTTCATATTGGTAAATTGGCATTTATTTGTTTTTGGAAGCCATGGGAATGGCTTTGTGAATCGTAATTGTTTTAAAGTGCTTGTGAAAATGCAAATGCATAGGCTCATTGATAGCTATGTGCTTTAATGCATATATGCAAATTTATAGGATTCATTGCTATCATGTAAAGGACACATAAATATTCATTCCTCAGGCCCATGTAGTCATTTCAATATGTGCATATATTAAGTGATTTATTGATACATGGAAATGTCCATCCATGGATACATGAACACATATATAGTTGTAAGCATGTGACCATGTATGTATGTGTCCGTGTATATATGTATACATCTATGCATATATCAATCCATGTGTGCATTGGAGTATGTGTGTAGCTATGTGTCTATGAATACATTTTATCTAGTTATCAGTGTCAATTAATAGAGTAGCACCTATACCTAGACAGTGTTCAAGGATTGTTCTGATAGAAAACCATATGCATATCAATATATTAGAGAGCATGTTTCTATGCATGGGTGTGTGTGGATTCTAATTGTTCTGAATTTTGGTTGCATGTCATCGCATTAAACAATTGAGAATAAGTGCTAGGTAGTTGAAGTAAAATGACCCCATTCGGTTAGCAGAACATTCATCCTTGTATTGTCCCATATCTTAATAATTAGGCAATATATGGTTAGCCTTTAAGTACATAACAATTCAAAGAAAAGAATGATTGCAATAAGCCTTGTGTGCATTGGAACTATTGATCAAAGACAATTAACAAATTAGCCCTAGAACACCATGTGTGTGTTAATGTGTTCAATATCATGTTTTCATGCATGGGTGTATATGGATACTATGAGTTGTGGTTTGTACCATTGGGTTGTGTTTACTATTACTTGTATAGCCAAGTGATATGCAGGTACAGTTCATAGTTCATAGAGTGCAGATACATTCAAGGACAAATACAGAGCAAGGTTGTTAGCATCCTGATAAGAAAGATGATGGATACATCCAATTAATGTATGTCACATCTTATAAACAATAATTCCTATCAAACGCAGATGAAGCATTTGCATTTCAACAAAAAATTCAAATAAACAATACTTAATATAGTTTAAAATACGAATTCATAATCAAAGTGTGCAACTGCCTTAAAGCACTATGAAACCTTCCTTGCATTTCTTGTTTCAAACAGACTAAAAAACCGAAAAGCAATATTACTTGACTGCTCTATGGCAACAATGTAATTTGGATTCAACAACATTTCTAGGCATAGTTTTTAATAGCCCCATGATACATGAACAATAACGACAGCATCTGATAGAATTTTAATGCTTGTGAGTAGGAAAAAGGCTTCTACTATATCCTTTATGCTTTCATTGTTTGCATCTATGCCTTTGAGGACAATAACCATGACTTTTAACAGAATCCCACTATCCTTTGTGCTTTCATGAGAACGGAAAAGCTCAAAGCAACACACTGTTGACTCATTGTTGGAAAGCTCTCATTACCGCACATGTTGACATAATTTTGGTTCCAAAGCCCTCTCTTTGTAAGGACCTCTGCTTGTATAGCAATTACCCCTCTATCCTTTATTCTTTGATGACAATGGAAAGGCTCAAAGCAACACACTATTGACTCAGATGCATGAAGTAAAAAGTAGTTTAAAATATGAGTTTATGGCTATGAGGACAACAACCACAACTTTTAACAGAATCCCTCTACCCTTTATGATTTGATGGCAACGGAAAAGTTGAAAGCAACACACTGTTCACTCGTAGTTCAAAAGCTCTCATTATTACACATGTTTACATAATTTTGGTTCCAAAGCCCTCTTTATGGGACCACTTTGCAGTAGTCAATAATATACAGACTTTATAGGGCTCACATGCATGAAGTAAAATGGACAAGAGGATTTCTACATAATACCTATCAAACACAGATGAAACCTTTCCATTTCAACAAGAAGCTCAGATAAATAATACTAAATTAGCTTAAAATATGAATTTATAATCAAATTATAACAATGTATTAAAGTACTATGAAACCCTACTTGCATTCCAAATATGCATACCAAATATAGAAACACAAGCAAAAACATTTAAACTGTTTGACAGAATTACTCGAAGAAATGTTGGCTCTTGGTGTGTAGTGAGTGCAAATTATGCAAAGGAATATTTGTCAGAGAAGGATTTTTGCAAGCATTCAAGCAAATCAGCCAAATAGCTGATCAAGCTAACTGTGAATGAAGTTACTTGACTAGTCAATGAAACTAGTTCAATGATAGATCAGTTTTCTTGAATAGTTAAGTATAGTTAATTAATAAACATCTTTGTACACGAAACCAATTAAACCAATCATGGCCATTCATATGCAAAAAAAAGAATTTCTTGAAAAAGCTTTATAGACAAGGAAGCAAATGCAATTGCTAAGTGGAAACCCAAATTACACAATCCTCGCCAACATATTCCTTTCTGTTTCTTGTGCTGCAAATATTCAACAGGCTATAGTTGTCCACATTAATATGTATCTATGCATGCAACCATCGATATATGTATCTTTGCAGCTTCTATACATGTATATTTAAGCATTTATGTATCCATCTATGCATCTATCTATCTATCCATGTAAGTATGTTTCTATGTATCCTTCTACCTATAGATGCATCCATGCATATATGTATGTGTTTCTATGTACAAATGTATACATGTATCTATCCATGTATGTGTCAATGTATCTATGAATACATCTACCCATAGGTACA
The DNA here is from genome assembly GCA_007258455.2 of Sequoia sempervirens. NCBI lineage: Eukaryota > Viridiplantae > Streptophyta > Pinopsida > Cupressales > Cupressaceae > Sequoia > Sequoia sempervirens. Next base: position 9,059 of record VDFB02021187.1, on the reverse strand, counting down.
TGTAACTATGCATCTATGGATACCATGATAGATGTCCACATCCATGTATCTATGGATGCATGTATCAAGTACCTTGGTCCCAAGTCTTGACTCTGCAGCAACAACATCTCCTGTGACTACACAGATGTGTAGAATAACAAAAAATGAAGCGCTCAAAGTAATTACAATTCATCTCTAGTCGCTAAAATCTATATTACATGATAAACAAGTAAGAACTTTTGGGTACATGAAAGGTCATGAACATTGAACCAATAGTAGGACAGTCACCACAACATTTAAGTTAACCTATGGTGCAGATTCTCTTTTCCATTATCAACTTTATTCCCAATTTCATCCATGAAGAACTTTGTCAACCTATAGATCCTGCTATTAGGCATCACTTTGATCCATGATTTCCATTTCTTTTATCAATGAATTCCATATCTTTGATCCATGAAGAACTTCTTCAACCTGTGTATCCATGAATTCTATATCTTTGAGGATATTCCTCATGGATGAAATTGGGAATACAATTGTTAATGCAAAAGAGAGTGTTGAGCATAGGTTTACTTAAATGTTGTGGTGACTGTCATACTATTACTTTAACGTTCATGACCTTCATCTACTAAAAATTTCTTGCTCATTTATACCTTGTTATTTAAACTTGTGATATTGCATTGCATATGTCTCATTTTCTTCACCTTGAAATCTCGATACTGAAATACAGTAATAGAAAGTAATCAAGTAATTATAGTAACAAAAAATAATTCCAATAAAAACTAATCAAGAGTAATACAAAATACTTTAAAACACCCTGTGTGTTACAACTGTCAGTGAGTTGTTTTTACAACACTGTGTTTTTTACAACCTACAGTTTAACAAAACAGTACTCAAAAATTAAACAAAAAATAGATACCAATAAAGAGTGATAAAAAATATAGTAATAAACACTAACAAACAACAATACAAATTCTAAATTCATTCAACTGTAGTGTTTGAAAAGACTAATGGAGACTCAAATTCAATGTTTTAGTTCCCATTTTTCATTTAACAAGTCTTCTAGCATCCTAATCAAATTCACTCTTTACATTTTATTTCTTTACTTTTCTGCCCTCATTGGAATGGTAGGGGAATCATACGTGAAGCCACTGAATAACCCTTCCATGATTTGGTGGAACTGGTGTGGGGTGATTTCATGAAAGCTCAAGTATCATAGTATATGTAGCATAGCAGCTAATAAGTCCATCTCACATTTTGCTGATGACAATTTAATTTGTCTCATCTGTCTCTGAACCATTGATCAAACTCAATTAACAAACAAGTCAATCTTGCACTTGAATCATGCAAATTAAGTCAATTCTATCATTAATCATAGTAACAGTAAACAAATGCTCATTAGATGATGTCATTGTTGAAATCCTATTTTCATTTCCTGTTTGCATGTGCCTGGTTTAAAACATTTAATTATTGCCTCTTGATAATGGAATGAAATGAACTTGGACAAATGGAAATAAAATGACCCCATGGAATTGGAACATCTATTTTTACATGGCTTTAACATGATAATAGACTTGCGTGCATTAGACTTATTTGAAACTCAAATGTCATATTGTGTGTACCATATTAGCTAGTTGGCTTAACATGATAGTTTTCATGCAAGTTAATTCAGTGATCAATCAAGCTGATTGGCTAATGAATTAATTTTGTTCCACAGTTGGTCATAGCTAATTATTGGCAAAGTTGTAAATGCCATAGATGAAATGATATGAATAAAATTCTAGTTTCTGGTTTTCCTTGAAATGCAATAAAAAAACTGCTCTAAAGGCATAAGACAAGGTTGTGTAACATATTGCCATTCCTTTATCTAATTTCTTTGGACACAAATGCTTTACACATTTGATTGCAACAGTAACATGTCTATGAAAAATGGGACAATAGAGATCATAGTTCAATAGTTTTTAGTGTGAGTGTATATGTATCCTGATACATATAAGCTTGATCTGGTATTTATGAAAACAGTTGCTATGTGCAGTGAAAGAGCTTATTAGTGTTACTATATACGATATCCATATAACATGGTAAATTGGTACAAGACTAGAGTGACACATCCATCAATACATGGATGCATGTATACACAGTTGCATATAGGGATACGTAGAAGCTTAGATGAATAGTTAATTATAGTTAATTAAAGAACATCTTTGTGCACCAAATCAATTAAACCAATCATGGCCATTCATATGAAAAAAAAAGGTAGCTTCTTGAAAAGGATTTATAGACAAGGAAGCAAACACAGTTGTAAACTAAAATCGTAAAATCTTCAGCAAGATCTTTCCTTTTTGTTTCTTATGCTACAAATATTCAACAACTTATAGTTGTCCATATTAATTGTATCTCTTTGTCTGTGTTGAACCTATTTGTTTATTCTATTGCTTTTGCTATTATTTCATGAAAGCTCAAATGTCATAGTATATGTGGAGTAATAGCCAATAAGTCCATCTCACATTTTTCTCATGACGATTTAATTTGTATCATCTGTCTCTAAACCATTAATCAAAGTCAATTAACGAACAGGACAATCTTGCATTTAGCTTGTGCAAATTAAGTCAATTCTATCTTTTACTGATTAATGAAATTAACTAATCAGTTTAACAAGATAGCTTTCAAAAAAGTTAGGTCAGTGATCAATCAAGCTATTTGACTGAGGAGTCAATTGAGTTCAATAGTTAGTCATAGTGATAGCAAACAAATCCTTGTTTGATGATGTCATTGTTGAATTTGCTTTTGTGTCCCTGGCTGCACTTTTGCTATAGCTTGAAGCAATGATGCTTCATGGTTTTGATGATGTCATTGTTGAATTTGATTTTGTGTCCCTGTCTGCACTTTGGCTGTAGTTTGAAGCAGTAATGCTTCATGGTTCAAGTATTAAGTGTAATTGAAAACCTTTCTTGACTTACATTCATTGATTTAAATCTGTTTGGAAACCATACTTGCAGTAGTTCTTTAGGCTCGATGCAAAACAACAATATAGTTAAAATGCATAGCAAAATCCTGTAGAGGACCATGTTTGCACTTGTGCATTTGGAATTCAAGAACCTATGATAAATAGACTACTAGGTTAATCTGTTTCCAACTGATACTTGTTTCCATTCAATCTAAAAATAAACTAGCTGGTGTATTTTGATGTTTGGACTATTAGTATCCATTACACTATCACTGTCATCCATTGCAATTATAATTTTGGTAGTTGTTTGCACAAATGTGTTTTCATGCATTGTGAAACCCAACTTGCACTTCTGGGATAAAATGAAGCAAAATAGATAAAAGTAGCAATTTGTTGCCTTGAGTAACTTGTCTCTTGGTATTCATTCAACGAGCACAAGTGCTTTTGCTCTGTCACTGTAAACGTCCCCTTCTATTGACAAAAGCTGTCAGTTTTCTAGCCTATGTCTTTGCTTAAATTTATTTGTATATGTCATCTTGTTCCAGACTCTCATTAAAAAAAGGAATCTCCATATTCTACCACCAAAGAAAATGCATTAATGTCAAAGGAGTTTGAAATTCAAGATAACAAACCTAATAGCACTCACTTGGATAAACTATTTTCTATCGTGACAATTTTATTGGCTTGTAGCGTCAAGGCAAGAATACTTATGCATTTGGTTGAAATGCTTTTATTAGTTCCTGCTAGTAGGCAAAAAATACTTATGCATTTGCCCAGAATGCATTTAACTGCTAGCATTGACCAATCACATTTCGCCATTTAACATGTTACTTATTTTTTTGTATAGTTTGAATTTGGAGAGCTATTTTATATACTGGAAAATTAGCATTTATCTATTTTTCTATTCATCCGAGTAGCTTTAAAAATCATTTCTGTTTTAAAATTTTTGGGAAAATGCGAACGCATAAATTGATTAAATAAATTTAAGCAAAGGCATAGTTTAAAGGTTGGCGGCTAGAGGTACGTAATCCATGAATGCAGATTAAATGCATTAAAATATCAGGAAGTTGCAAGTGCAAAAATTGATTGATTAAAATTAAGCAAAGGCACAGTTTATCAAGGTGGCGGGTAGACGTATGTAGTGCATGAATAAAAATTAAATTCATTGAATGGCATGTGGCTCAAGGTGAAGGCGCTAGGATGGCTTGGAGGCCACACGTGGCTAGGTTACTTTGGTCATTTAATATAGAGTTAAGTTACTTGGTATGCATTTCTATTACTTTGCGTGTGTTGTTTTTGTCTTCTCTAAGCTCTTATTCTGAGGAAGAGTTTGTAGCGACTGAGCAAGAGATACTTGAGATGATAATATGTTACTCTCCACAGTTCCTTTCCATTGAAGTGCATTGGGAGGCTGTGTTTCATAGTGCTTTAGTTCACTATCACTATCACTTTCTACCTAATGTGTCAGTGCATGTATGTATGTATGCATGTTTCTATGCACATAAGCATTTACCTATGTGCATATCTATGTAGACATTTGTAGATGCATATATGCATATATGCATATGACTCTAGATATATCTATGCATATATGTATTTATGCATATATGTATATTTGTATAGATGCATCTATGTGTATATGCATGTAATCATGTGGATGTATATATGTTTATGTCCATCGATGCATTAATCTGTCTTTACATGGATGTATCTATACATATATATACATATGTATACATATATGTGTGTGTCGATATGTCTTTTCTACAAAAAGAGTTTACAGTGATAGGGAAAAGGTTGTCATGGTTCTGAAAAAGGACACTTGCATACAAGCTATTCCAGGCAATAAATAGTTTCTTTCATCAGTTTTCTTTTATTTTAATGTCCATAAGCACATTGGGTTTCACAGTGCTCAGCCTATGCTGTTCTTCAAAGACTAGTTCCTTGGACATGCAATTGTCTTTTGCACATTGTAGAATGTGAGGGCTTAACAATAACTTGGCGCTTATATGCTCTCTAAATATTACATATCTTCAATTATTGCAGAACTGTTCCATAGTGCAAGCTTTCAAGTGACTATTCTATTAACATGTTCCATAATAGGACCTTACAAACAATATGAGCACAATGTGGTGAGTGTCAACCAAATACAATTTCCAGATATAAACCTAAGCTCCACAATTGCTTTCATCTCTCTCGTTGTCATTAAAGCATAAAGCAAAGAGGTTTTTTCCGCAACTTCTAATTTTTGTACTTTTACACGATAATTCACTTTATTCATTAATGAATCAAATTATCTTAATTAATTGATTTTCTTTTTCCTTTTGTCATTTCATATCTAATTAATTAGAAAACTGTTGAATAGTATTTATATTCATAATAATTAAAACAAAGAAATAATTATAACTATCCTTGTGCACATTTGGCCAATCAAACAAAGTCAACTAAAAAATCTGATTCCACTTATTCATTGATAGTATTGGCATACAATTTCCTTGAAAAGTCTTGAAAAAGAGGATTACTCAAACACCAATAAGGATTCTGATTTGTAACATTCCTATCCAAATCATCTTCATTCAATAGGATTTTGTGGCATACATTAATTGGATTTATCGCATCATCTTTCTTATCAGGATGCTAACAACCTTGGTTTGTATTTCTCCTTGGGTGTATCTAAATGCCGTCAGTTATGAATTCTACTTGCGTGTGGCTTCATTGCACAAGCAACAGTAAGTGCCACCTAACAGTACAAAATAAACTTATGCATATGGTAATGAAATGACCCCATTTAGTTAGAAAATCAATATTTACATCGCTTTCACTGTTAAGTGATAGCCACTTTGGCATTAAACAATAGCTAAAAATTGTTTTTACCAGAACTTAACAGTGCTAGCACAAGTCTATGTTGTTTTTTGGCTTTGTATTGATTTGTTGCCGCAACCTATTTACACCTTTTTAGGCGCTTAAGCAAATATGGGATCTATTCCATTGATTGCTCTTAAAGAGCTTATACCAACATTGCAATAACATAATTACCCTGGTGCATGCATATGCAAAAAAAATGTTCTATATTATAGGGTGCACAAATAGCAGTAAGTATTTAGAAATTATAAAATGCAATTTGGATTCTAAGAAACAAAAGTTCTTACTTGGATTGTTTCTTGTTCAAATGAAACTGCATAAGAATTCTGTTTTGTTTTTATGAATAGCATAGTATATGTCACTCACTCTACTCATTTTTCTAAATTGTCCTTGTCACAGGGATTAATGCTCTCAACTATATTTAAACAATCACACACAAACTACACTGGGAAAAATTTCTTGTCCCTATCACAATTTGGACATTTTTACAAGTATACTTGATCGTTTGATACCAGATTACAAGGTCAGTTTTCCAAATTGTTTTTTTGCTCTTCTTGAAATGCAATTGAAATTCTTCAATATAATAACTGCATAAAGTTCTTTTCCATGTATTCATTTTTCCATCTTGTATTCCTCATTTCTTTGAACATAAATGATTTAGAGGACTGCTTCCACATATACAAACAGGAAAATGCATTTTACACAATTGCAATAGTAATTTGTCTTCGAGCAATAGAGCAGGTTTTGCTTATGTGTTAATAAGTTATACTTCCTCTATACAATATCCATATAATAGAATGAACTACTAACATCCAATTTTTAAACCCTGTTTGCAGTTTTGAATAGCCTTTTGAGTCATAAGTCTTTGTTTTATGTCAGCTGGTTTTTTCCTATATGCATTTAAGGCAGTCTTTTTCATACCACTGCTTATATCTGTTGCAAGTTGCTATGCAATGTGCAAGTTAACATATGTTTAATCTTCCTGTTTTACAAATAAATGCTTACAAAGTTAATTTCAAAAGCTAACATGGCACGAGTACAATGAATGATGTACTACGTCACTCATAGACATGATGCAATATTTTTCCATGGTCTTGCTTACATGCAAAATGACATTAACCATAGTTTTTTTTTGCTCACATTGCCAATTACACTGCATGCTTAAAACTTCTGAAGTAAAAGAAAACTAAGAAAAGAAACTATTTATTGCCTCAAGTAACTCGTTTATGGTTCTAGATACTGTAACTATAACAAAGTCTGCTCAATCGCTATAAACTCTCCCAGAACAAAGACTTCTAGAATAGAAAAACAATATGCACAAAGTAATTGTCATGCTTAACAGCTGACTTAAGTCTATAACAAATGAACAAAGCAATCTCGCTATACATGTTCACCAAGCCATTGCAGCAGTTTCTCATCCACCCGCATGCTATTTAATGCATTTACTTTGCATATATGCACTATGCGCCTACACTTTTGAGTTTCAATCTCTCCTTTTAATTGTTTAATCAATCTATTCCTTCACTTTTGCTTAATGGGCCTATGCCTTTGCATTTTCCTCAAATTTTTTAAACACAAATGATCTTAAAAGCTATTATGACAAATAGGCAAATCCATAGATCTTCTTTGATCAAATAATGCTTTTGCATTTCCCTGATTTTCTTTAAACAGAAAAGATTTGTAAAACTATTCTCTACATGTCACTTAATTCATGTTTATCTGAATAGCTTTTAAAATCATTTGTCCTTTGAAAAAAAATCAGTTGCTTACAAGCACATAGAAACAAAGGAATCCAATTACACAAAACATTTAAATACCATAGACTGGGATTGGCAATGTGAGCAAAAAAGATTCTTTTCAACCAATTGGTGCATGTAAACAAGGCTACCTGAAAATATTTTTTTGTGTTTGTGGCACTAAAAGTATACATCATGCATTGTACTCATTTATCCACTTTGGCAATGTAACAGGAATAAGTATATACAATCCTGCTGGGGGACAATGGATATCAAGGTCAGGTTGAAGAATTAATACTATTTTCCCCTTCTGCTTCTATTAAATTGTTTGCTGTGTGGTATGTTACATAAGCTTCTGCTACTACTCAAGATCCATTTTCCAACATATGTAGAGATTATTAACTTCCAAGATCCTCGACAACATGATTAATGCTTTCAAATGCTATTGACTAAAAGCACATAGGCGATGATGTAAACAGTCATAGATTTTGTAATCTAGATACTAGCGTTAGATGCTATTCATACCCAGCATTTGCTATTCCCAAACACATTAGGTTACATGAGTAACAAAGAAAATAATAGACGTTGACACCTATGAATTAACAAAGCGCCCCCAAATATCAAACATTGACTACGTGCTTAAGGGCGAGGGACTTTGCAGATTGAGTGCCTTTGCATACAATGTTGGTGATTGTTTGTTTGATTCATTACAGCTATTGCTTAACAATCGTTACACATCAATTCAACTACGAAATGGAGTTATAGATTACTTCTTGAATTGCCTTCAAAACAAGGACAAAGAAGCAATAAAATCATACAACTATGAACTAGACCCTGATACTCTATATACGTTGCACAAAGTACACGATCCACAAACATATTTCCGCAGAATGCGCTTATCTGCAAAGCCACAAGCAAATTGCACAGAAAGTGGATTGTGGGGTGACCTGTTTTGCATTCACTGGATATCCAAATGGTTGAATATACAAATATCCCTTTGGTCAAGAACAACAGCAAGAAGGTACTTACAGTTCAATAGTTCTGATTACACAGAATCAGTCTCTATACTATTTCATGACATGGATTCTTTAAATGGACACTTTGAACCATTTCTACCAATTGAAACACAAAACATAACTTCAAAACAGCCCATAAGTTCACATGAAATAAAAAAACTATGCACAAAGTATCCTCAAATATCAAACATTGACAATGTCCTTAGAGCTGAAGGCCTTTGTAGATTAAGCACATTTGCATACAATGTTGGTGACTGTTTGTTTGATTCACTTCAAGTGCTACTTAACAACCAGTACACCTCAACTCAATTACATAATGGAGCTATAGATTATTTTCTGGCTTGCTTTCAAAAAAAGGACCAAGAAGCAATTAAATCATATAACAATGAACTAAATCCTACTACTCTATACACATTGCACAAAGTACATGACCAAGAAACATACTTCCACAAGATGCGATTGTCCACATGCCCATGCATAGACCATAGGGAACGTGGATTGTGGGGTGACTTATTTTGCATT
>VDFB02021186.1:0-19444 GCA_007258455.2 Sequoia sempervirens | reverse complement strand
ATAATTATCTGTTGCAACTCATTCATAGTGATTTATGTGAACCAGACTATCTTTCACTTTCAGGGGCCTGGTACCTTCTGACTTTTATTGATGATTACAACAGGAGAGTATGGGTTTATTTTCTTGAAAGGAAAAATTAAGTATTTGAAGTTTTTCAAAAGTTTAAGGCATTAGTTGAAAATCAAAGCAGGAAAAGAATTAAATGCTTAAGGACGGATAATGGAGGTGAATATTTTAATTATGCATTTGAATTATTTTGTGAAAGTTGTGGTATTAAAGTGCAAAGAACAACTCCATATACCCCTCAACAAAATGAAGTGGTTGAACAGATGAATAAGACTCTTCTAGAAATGGCTCGTTGTATGTTGCATTCTAAAAGTTTGCATAATAAATTTTGGGGTTTGGCTATTTCTTGTGCCACACATATTGTGAATAGAATTCCTACTAAAACCCTCAAATATGTTACTCCTGAAGAAGCATGGAGTGGTAGAAAACCTCACATTGGGTATTTTAAAGTATTTGGGTGTATTTCTTGGGCACACATTCCTGATGAAAGGAGACACAAGTTAGAACCAAAGAGTCACAAGTGTTTATTTTTGGGTTATAGTGAAGAATCAAAGGCTTATAGGTTATATGATTTGACAACAAAAAGATTTTTGTTAGTAGAGATGTAAAGTTTGATGAAGAATCACAACTTATAGCCACTTCTAATTCCACAACAGCAAATGCTTCCAACTTTTCAAATATTTTACAAGGAAATATTGATGAGGATGAGTTGTGCACTTCTACAAATGATGACAATACCATTGAAAATGAAGCAACTAATATTTTTTACCAGCCATTTTTTGCAGGTAGTGATGATGAAGAAGAAGATTTTTCAGCTAGATGAAAGACAAGGAGGATTGAAGATATATATGGGCAAGGATCAAAACTTCAAGGAAGGAATGGTAGTGCTTTTATGGCCAAAGTATTACAGATTAATGATCCAATTTCATATGAGCAAGCTAGAGGGAAGAACAAATGGGAACAAGCTATGAAAGAAGAATATGATTCAAACTGGGGTGGTGATATAGATGACCAAAAATCTATTGGAGGCAATGATTTTCATCTTGGATCAAGTCCTACATCATTGTCTTCTTATAGAGCAGAATATAGAGTAACAAAAGGAGTAGGAAAGGAAGCAATTTGGATTCAAAAGGAGAACATTAAGGGGGGATAGTAATATAATGTTCCCCTCTCTTTTGTATTTTCTTTGTATTCTTCTAGCCAATCTTAAGGGGGGGTGTTAGGAATAATTAAGATTGTCTAGAAAATAAAAGAATATTTCTAGAGTCTTCCATAAGTTAAAATATTCCTGGAGCTGTTTTAAAAAAAAACATTCTAAGAGTTGTTGTAAAACATAAGTTTCCAGATTTTAGAGTTTTCTAGAAAGCTAGAAGCTTCCAGACTTCAAGGTTTCTATAGCTATATATATGTAATTGGCGAGAGTTGTTATATACAACATTTTGGATTGAATATAAAAAAAGCTAGATATATTATCTTGTTTTTTTTCTCAACTCTATTTTTTCCCTATTTTCAACAGCTATTACATTATTTTTTATATTGTTTTTGGGCCTGTTTTTACACTTGGCAGCAATTTTAATGTCATTCTAAACATTTTCTAACTGCTAGCAAGCTCAAAAATGACCCAGATATGGTAATCACGACCTGCAACTTCATTTTGGCAGTATATGTCTCCTTCAAACCTATTTTCTACCTTCTTCCAACGTTGAAATTGGTTCCTCATGCTTGGAGGATGGTTATTTGGATATATTTTAAGGTAGGGGAGAGAGGCCCATAATGGAGCGGGGTCCAATAATGGGGATAGAAATAGTCCTCAGTGGGCCCCATCGTGGAGCACTTTAATATCCAATTGCAAAACACTTTTTATCCATAAAGTATGCAAATTGACGAATCATGTAATGCCACATCAACACACCAATAAAACGTGACTTAGTGCACCACTATCGGTCTCACTTTTTTTTTGGGCCTTTTTGGATACCTCAATAAAAAGCATGCTAATGTGGCATCATATTTGATGATGTGGCCCTAAAATGAAATATAGAAGCACATTACTTGCCAAATAAACTGTTGTACAAAATTGGGAATGATTTGAAATTTCCACGTAGGATTTTGAGAAACGTGAAGTTAGGGTGCTCCACTATAGGCCCCTCTCACCTATTCAATGGGAAAATATGTATGGTTAAAATGCATTTTTTCAGTGCTTGTTGATGGGTTTTTTCCCAGAGGTGAAAATTTTCACTTGCTAGGTGAAAATATAGTAGTAAAACCATTTTTATACCTAAGTGAAATTTGTGCACGGGAATGCAAATGGTTAAAATGGAAAGAAAACTTCAGTTGCAAGGAAAAAGAGAATTGATGAGAGGTAAAATAAAGATAAAGGATGTTAGAACATACTCCAAAGGCCATTTTTAGTTGCAGATCAAGGGATTTCAGTCTGCTAAGTGTCAATAAGAGATTCAATCTAAATTTTCTCCCATCTCTTTAAAATGTTCTCTTCTTCATTTGTAAGGCAACAAATTTTGAGGTTTTTGTAAGAAGAGAAAAGGCTTTGTATAGAAAGGGATTGTGGTCTAAGTTAGGTGAAGGTCCTTAGCTATAAGTCATCATTTCACAATATTTTTGTGTTTGGTAACGAACTTAATTGAATATCAAATTGTTGTGTAATTGTCTCCAAATCTAAAATGTAATGTTCTTTGACATAAATAATCAAGGGTTATCGTTCTTTTCCTACACATTTGTTGTCATGAATTGTTTTTGTAATTGCCTTTTGGTCAAGGAACAAAGTAAATGCTTTTATGAGAATAGTGGGAATGTTATATTTTCAGGTGGATTATTACATATGGTTGCATTGCAAAATTTAGATATCTTAGTATCATAAGGTATAATATAACAAAAGATCATCAAAACATGTTTAATATTGTGGCATAAGATGTAGGATATATGACTTTGTTGCCCTTACTCGGGCATCGATTTGTTTTGTATAGTGTCTACTTCCAGAATGGTCCCAAACTTTATAAATCTCGATGAATCTTTTCTTTCAAGTTTAATTTATTAGGTTTTCTGTGTGTTCATGGAGGTTAAAGAGTATAGGGGAAATGCCTAGGAATCATTCATTTATCACTCCTCTATGTGTTTGAGATGAAGACATATTGGTATAATTTATTAGTTCTTAGTATTATTCAAAGTGCAAAGGGATCATGCCTAGGATATATGACTTTGTTGCCCTTTTTCAGGCACCAATCTATTTTTTATAGTGTTTGCTTCCAGAATGGTTCCAAACTTTATAAATCTCAATGAATTTTTTCTTTCAAGTTTAATTTATTACGTTTTTCGTGTCTTCATGGAGGTTAACGAGCATAAAGGAAATTCCTAGGAATTTATCACTCCTCTAAGATGAAGACATTGGTATAATTTATTAGTTCTCAGTATTATTCAAAGTGCAAAGGGATCATGCCTAAATGTAATTAAATGTATAACACCCTTTATACATTCATCTGAGAACCATCCACATGTTAGAAGTATGTAATGTGTTGTTTAGTGCAAGTTTTATCATATTTGCAGACCTTTTAAGTAGTAATACCCTCCCGAGCCTTGTGGAGCTTGAAGTGTAGAAGGTTGGTTATATACTTGTTCATTGGCCTTTTCTTGTCCCTAGTGTGATTATAGTGCAAGATCTTTGTCTTAGCATATTGATCCCTTGGTTTAGGAATTGTGATTTTCCTTAGGATTCGGGGTTGCAAGAAAAAACACCAACACAAACTACACTTTGCTTCGATTGTATAGGGTTATAGTCACTCAATATAGATTACCTCACACAATGCCTTCTATAATTGATTTCTTAGAAGCAATTAGACAGATGCATCTCTTAGACAAGTACCATTTTAAAGACCTTCCAAAGGGTAGTTTCCTTCCTCTTACCATCAAGCTTGGTGATTTTTCATTATTGAGAAAAGAGGGATTTGAAAAGGTTTATGAAAATATGAATAACATGGGAATGTGCCTTGATAAATATAGATCGTATAATCTAGAGAAGTTTATTCAATAAAATGAGAAAGGTGAAAAAAATCAAAATTTGACCATGAGAGCAAAGATCCTAAAGACTTAATTAAAAGCTATAGGGATGATGTTGAAAATTTGGTAAAAGGAGAGTAATGATTGCACATTGTTTTGGATAATAGGGAAAAGAAAACGAATCACCCAAAATATTTAGGATCTTTCTCTATCCTCGCAAATCCAATTGAAAGAGTGGCATTTATTGAAGAATGTTGAAACATTTGGACAAGTTCCTAGTACCAACCCTCTTAATGAAGCATTAGGAGTTGTTAATATTGGATTACTCTTATGCCATTCAAGGTTTAATCTATGTTTATAGCAAGTTATGAACATTTCTTTTAAATTTGTCTTGTGAGATCTGAAGAGAAAAACCCTCCCAAGCCTTGAAAAACTTAAAGAGTAGAGGAGATTGTAACTACTTCGTCAATTGGCCCAAATAGTTTATGGTTTCATTATAAGGCCACCTAATTTGTATCCTTGAGGTCAGATTTTTAGAGTTCATCCTTTAGAATCATAAGGAACAATTTGAAGCATCAACACCTCAATCCTTTTAATTGAAAGTTGTTGATCCATAAACTCCTAGATTTGCATGTAAAAATTAATAGAACATGAATTAGCTTATTGCCCTACTTGTCTAAATCAAAGACAACAATTAAGAGTAAATGTTTCTCAAAACAAAGAATTAAAGGAATAAAAATGAAAGAATGTCATCAATAATACTCAATAATTTATTCCCAAAAACCCCCTATGGGGGAAGAACTTAGTAGTAGCAAACTATAAATTTGGTCAAACTTGACGAAACCACACATTGTCAGCAAATAGTAGTTTCATTTATGCCTCCTTTGATAAAGTGGTGGTTTTCTCTTATGGACAATACTGTGAGTTTTCAACAAGTGATCATTGATTGGATACCTCATACTGGTCATATTTAGTCTTCTCAATATTCTTATGGATTAGTCACACAAACCTTTATATCTTATTATGGTTGACATGAACAATGCACATAAATAGGAAATATTGAAGTGTTATAGTCATAATCTTTACTTTGTGTATTATGCCTAGAAACTCAAATCAACTTTGAAGGTAATGTGTGTTTCAGCACTATGGTATTCAATATTTAGCCCAAGCTTCATTTCAAGTCATATAATTTTCCCTTCAATTGTTCCATAAGTGTTTAGTTCCCTTCTTTGGTTTGGCCATTCATTGTGAAAAGAATATGGTTGTATACCTCAACTTAGTTTCATTTTCCAATACTTGCAATTAAAGCTTATCATTTTAACATCCCAAATTGGATTAATGCATTAGCTAATATATTTCACGTTTACTTGGTTTAAACTTGTGGTACTTTAGGATATACCGACCCCCAAACTTTTCTATTGGGACAAAACACTTTCACAAGAAGTTGATCTTTCTTATGAACTAATTTCTTTCTACAACAACTAACTTTACTATCGGGCCAAAAACACTTTGCACTACAACTTGGTCTTTCTTATGAACTAAATTTGTTCTACTTGACAATAGCATACATCCAATAGCTGACTTTACTATTGGACCAAAAACACTCCCAATGTGATTTGGTCATCTTATGAGATGAATTCCTTCCCCTTGAACTGTTCCTAGCCAACTAGTGTAATTATCATTGGTTTAGCAATATGAAATCGAATTCTCTGCATAATATTCATTTGGAACTTGCAACTATTCATATTCTTTTCCAAAAATCAACATCTCATGCATATTGCTCTTTGTACAGTATGTCGACGTAAAGTGCATCACGTATAACATTACTTATCAATTCAATTATTTTTGTAGTAATACGTTTTGGAAGTAGTTTGATTTAATTAATTTAATTAAATTAAGTTGTAAAATAGTAGTTTTTGGGATGACTAATTAGTTATTTTAATTAAATTAAAAGTGCTATTAAGTTAATTATTTATAAGGTTATCAAATAAATCAATATTATAAGGTGACCTTATATTTAATTAATTTAATAAAGTGACTTGAATTTAAAATATATTAAAAAGTCACTTAAATAATAAAATAGTAATATTCTGGAAGCTTGTGGAGGTGGAGAAAAGAATAAATACAAGTTTGCTAAAGCTACCAGAGGGCGAATTTGATATTTATTTATTTAACCATCTTGGCAGAGCCTAGGGTTTCTGCATATTGCTTCTTGTCATAAGAAACAAAAACTTCCTATTGATGTCAATTTTGAGGTTGCGAAATATCACTTGAATTATTGCAAAGTGGAGAAAGTTGCTTCAGACTTTCTACTTCTTCAAAACAAAATTTCATGGCCTTTGGCCAAATTTTGGTTGCATCGATTTAAGGAAATCTATTGCAGATTGAGGAGACATTTTGTAGTTTATGGTCTTCATATTTTGGCAAAGAGGAGGTTGAATTGCATGCAGATTCTTCATACCAGCACTCAGATTTTTTTTCATATCAGCCATCGACTTCATTCATGGAAGCATTGTCTTGCACCAATCTCATTCCTTGATGGATGCACTTCACTCTTGGAGATTGGATGATTTTGTTTAAAGCTATTAGAGATTATCAGGAGGTCGGCATCAGCTAAATCTGAAGTAAAACAGGGACGCCATTGGAGACACATTTTTATTCATTGGAGCTCATCTACACATCGATTTCTCTTGGAGATTGGGACACTTCATTCCTTGGTTCTTGTTGATTGTGTTTGGAGCTTTTGGAGGCTTGAAAACATTGAGAATTATTTTATCTCTCCATTCATATTAGAACAGGGGCAACTGCTTCAGAAAATTATTTTGGCTTCATAATGTCTTCATCTCCCAAGATATTGCTTACTTCTTCATTGGGGATTCAAGGCGCCGCCAAGCTACAGGTTCCTTTGTTTGTTTCATGCCATTTCATGACATTTAGTTGCATTTTAGAAGGCACTGCTGTAGGTGATAATTTATATCAGATTCAAGCATTTTTATCATATGTATGTAAGCCAAGAGTCTTGGCATCTCATCTCATTGGCATTGTAGAAAGTTGCATTATCAATAATATATTTGAAGTTGGGAGTTCTTTATTTGAATATTGTTCATTTGAAATGTTTAAGAGGATGTATGCCAACTGTTTGACATAATGTCTAAGGGCTCTAGCTGCATATTTAGCATATGAAACCTTATCTATTGCATTTGAAAATACAAAAGAAATCTGCATTGCATCTAGGACCTTGCCTAATCATCATAGAAGTCATTTGCAAGCTTTATATGCATTGGGTATCATTTAAAAACATTTATATCAGACTGAAACACTCAAACCAGCAAACCACAACTTTGCATAACAAGTGTTTGACGAAATTCCTTCAAGCTAAATATCAGAAATTTGAAGTCAGTTTTGGCAAGGGTCATTACAATGAGTATAGGAGGCGGTTTCTACTTATCCTCCGGGTTGGGGAATTTGCTTCATTTTATACAACAAGTGACATGGCAAAGAGAATTTATGCAGCTGAAGAAAGGAAGCAAAAACAGTGTCCCACCATACCCTAGACCGAGACACCTTATCAAGCAGAATGTTGCATGGCAAAGACATCAAAGTTGGTGGTACACTATGGAGAAAGAAGAGAGCACTCCTAAAGTAATGGAAGATATTGTGATAATAGATACTTTGAGAGATTTATGGATTGGTCAACAACAGGTAGCTGGGATATTACAACAACTTTTAAACACTCTACAATAGTTGAACTTACCTAGGAGGCAGCCCCAGGATCAGGATGATGATAGGAGTGTAGCAGGATCTTAGAGAGTGCATAGGGCACCCTCTCGCACTGCAGATAGGCCCACTCAACGTACATTCTTGAGAAATGGACCAACTGAAAAGAATATTGAAGAGGATGAGGATCCAACCTTTGCTGATACATATATGGCCGCCCATGACGAGTGGAGACTATTGACACCAGAAGCACGAGAGCTTATGCATTTTGATCGGTTCGTGCAATCAAGGATGGATTACTATAGGTCTCGGCAGGAGAGGAGACCTTAGAACCAGAATAAGGAACTCAAGCAAGCTACTAATAAGCTTACATTACCCATGTTTGATGGGAGTGGCAAGTCTACAACACAGTCATGGATTCATAAGTTGGATAATTTTCGCGCCGACTATTACAACCGAGAAAAGGAAACCATCAATACCCACTTTTACATTTGGAAATTTTTAGCACATGAATGAGGTAGGTATCATGGAGTTGAATTTACATTCTGTATAGTCAAATCCATCTTATGGGAGTTTGTGGATAGGTGGTGGGCAGCTTTGATGGGAAGGACCAGTCCTTCAGGGATTTGGTCCAACTCAAGCAAGTTGGTAGTTTGGAGAGTTACATTCGAGACTTCCAAAGACTGTCAGTAATGGTTCCTAACATCTTAGAGAGATGATTGGTTGTGTTATTCATGGAGGGCTTATTGGAGCCGATGAGAGGTTGGTTAAAAGCCTTCGATCCTCCTACTCTTCAGGAGGCAATGAACAAGGCTAGGAGCATGGAGTTTGCAGCACCAAAAAGCAAGAGCTCGCATAAGGAAGTCCCTCCAACAAGCAATGAGACCCCTCAACAATCAGACAAGAAAAAGAAATCAGCACCCATGATGGATGAGGAGACACGAGAAGAGTTGAGGAAGAAGAAATTATGCTATTGGTGCAAGGAGCCTTACAACAAGGATCATGATTTCCCTTTGAGACCTAAGGGCAAGGAAAACCGTTTCATGTGGGCTTACTTTGAGGACTCTGATTTTAATGAGGAGGACCAATAGGATGCTTTAGGGGTTGATCAGGATGAGAAGGTATACGCTCCATGGCACCTCTTTTCCAATTTCAAGATGGGCCATTCCAGGTTGAGGAGAGACGGTTAGTGGACAGCGTTGCATCGCTATGCTTGATACTGGTGCAACACATAACTTTATCAATGGAGATTTTGTAGCCAGGTGCAGACTTCAGCTCGAGGATTTTGATGGATTCAGAGTTCGAGTTGTAGATGGATATACCCTTGCATGCACCAGGAAGATTGCTAATCTCACCTTGAAACTGAATAGCTATGAGTTACATTCATATTTTTATGTGGTCAACATGGGAGAGATGGATATAGTTTTGGGAATGAAGTGGCTCCAGGACTTGGGAGTATTTACCCTCGATGTACCTAAGATGGAGATGTCCTTTGAGGTTGATGGCAGGAAGCATGTATTGAGGGGAATTACAGGTGGAGGTTTGCATTTCATCCCTCTCTACAAAGGGCTGGACAGAAAGGGAAAAGAGAAGGTGATACAGGAGAAACATTAGATGATTTCCAATCCATTGTTTGAGGTGGAAGCTACTTGGTCATATGACAATCCACTCTATGGCTTGGATGATGATCACTCTCTTGATTCCAGTCTTGAGATGAGCATTGATGATAGTATTTGTCATCCTACCAGTGCATCGGGATCGCAAGCAAAACTCACAGATGAGATTTCAAAAGTGTACATGGTGAGGAGTGCGTACAGCTTCACTTTCGATTCTCATGTACATGACTTATTTCGGATGCACGGTTCAGGAGCGCATGTGATGGATAGTTTGGATGATAGTTTATCTTGCACGAAGTTGGGAGGCAAGGATGATCAATCTTTTGGCTTGCTTCCACTTGAGGCTTATACTTCTGCGGCACTTGGTGATGGTATTGAGTTGGTACGACAGATTCAACTTGAGGGAGTATTGCAGGAGCTGTTTGATTATGACAGAGACATTATGTAGTTCTTCTTGTGGGATCCAAGTGGTGAATTGTTTGAGGACAAGCCATTTCAGGAGGGGCAGACTGTAATGTCCCCGTTTTGGAGGTAGTTTGATTTAATTAATTTAATTAATTAAGTTGTCCAAAATAATAATTATTTTTTGAGGATGACTAATTAGTTATTTTAATTAAATTAAAAGTGGTATTAAGTTAATTATTTATAAGGTTATCAATTAAACTTATATTATAAGGTGACCTTATATTTAATTAATTTAATAAAGTGACTTGAATTTAAAAATATGTTATAAAGTCACTTAATAAAAATAAAATAATATTCTAGAAGTTTCTAGAGAAATTGGAGAAAAAGAATAAATAGAAGGGTTGTCTAAGCTTCTAGGTAGGCAGATTTGATGTTGTTGTTGTTTCATCTTGTGGAGCCTAGGGTTTCTACATATTGCTTCTTGTCATAAGAAACAAAAACTTCCTATTGATGTCAATTTTGAGGTTGCAAAATATCACTTGAATTATTGCAAAGTGGAGAAAGTTGCTTCAGACTTTCTACTTCTTCAAAACAAAATTTCATGGCCTTTGGCCAAATTTTGGTTGCATCAATTTAAGGAAATCTATTGCAGATTGAGGAGACATTTTGTAGTTTATGGTCTTCATATTTTGGCAAAGAGGAGGTTGAATTGCATGCAGATTCTTCATACCAGCACTCAGATTTTTTTTCATATCAGCCATCGACTTCATTCATGGAAGCATTGTCTTGCACCAATCTCATTCCTTGATGGATGCACTTCACTCTTGGAGATTGGATGATTTTGTTTAAAGCTATTAGAGATTATCAGGAGGTCGGCATCAGCTAAATCTGAAGTAAAACAGGGACGCCATTGGAGACACATTTTTATTCATTGGAGCTCATCTACACATCGATTTCTCTTGGAGATTGGGACACTTCATTCCTTGGTTCTTGTTGATTGTGTTTGGAGTTTTTGGAGGCTTGAAAACATTGAGAATTATTTTATCTCTCCATTCATATTAGAACAGGGGCGACTGCTTCAGAAAATTATTTTGGCTTCATAATGTCTTCATCTCCCAAGATATTGCTTACTTCTTCATTGGGGATTCAAGGCGCCGCCAAGCTACAGGTTCCTTTGTTTGTTTCATGACATTTAGTTGCATTTTAGAAGGCACTGATGTAGGTGATAATTTATATCAGATTCAAGCATTTTTATCATATGTATGTAAGCCAAGAGTCTTGGCATCTCATCTCATTGGCATTGTAGAAGGTTGCATTATCAATAATATATTTGAAGTTGGGAGTTCTTTATTTGAATATTGTTCATTTGAAATGTTTAAGAGGATGTATGCCAACATTTGACATAATGTCTAAGGGCTCTAGCTGCATATTTAGCATATGAAACCTCATCTATTGCATTTGAAAATACAAAAGAAATCTGCATTGCATCTAGGACCTTGCCTAATCATCATAGAAGTCATTTGCAAGCTTTATATGCATTGGGTATCATTTAAAAACATTTATATCAGACTGTAACACTCAAACCAGCAAACCACAACTTTGCATAACAAGTGTTTGACGAAATTCCTTCAAGCTAAATATCAGAAATTTGAAGTCAGTTTTGGCAAGGGTTATTACATATTTGGGAATGGCAGTTGCACAACAGCCCCAACTACTTCTCTTTTATTGTTCCTTTGTGTGTGCACACCAAGGGGAACTCGTGAATTTTATTCCCTTGTTTTGCTATCCCATTTTATAGATTTGAAAGTTCAAGGATTTATGTCTGTATGCTCAAACTTCACAATTTCAATAAATAAAATCGAACATTTTTTTGTATTTAGGTAAACCAAGAGAAGGTGATGCAAGTTCATATAGTCAAGCCTACAAGAATAAAATACAGCATTGTTTAAATCTTTCTACCAATTTAGTGGTGTCAAAAGATTGCTAGGTTTACAAAGAAAAAATTTAAATATGGAATTCTTGCAATTGCACCTATATTGAGTTATCTCCATCGTCTAATATCCTATTTATAGACTTCTACAAACAAATTTCAATTCTCTCAAAATTACACTGTAGTGCCTCTTGATAGATACAACTTAAAGCACTATTTCACCAATTATACAGTTCTGTACAAAAGAACAAGATTGGAGGGATGAGGTTCTTGAATTTTTATGTGCATATCAGACTTTGATAGCCATAGATGATCCTAAGCTAGACTTAAATTGTTGATACACTCACTGAAGCTGCAAGCTCTTCGAGCATTTCCTTTTGCTCCATTGCAGCACAACACTACACACCACATGCCATTTTCAACATTTTCAGATTAGCCATTAATGGAAGGGAATTTTCAGAGACTAAAAACAATGCCATGACTAAAAGCGTCTAACAAAATGATGATTCATTGATTGTTTTTTGCTCTTTCAGTTATTATATTATAAGGCAATCATATTTTGATTGCATACATCTCAATTCATGAACAAAGCATTCAAGTTCAGATTCACGATAGTTACACAAGTTTGTCTAAGTGAAGTTCTCTAATCTGTATATGAATATAAATAACTACTATTTTTATGTTCTAAACTCCAAATAGCATTGACAACTTAACCATACTTTAGACATTAAACAAACATAATGCATTTAATATTTATGAAACCTTTTTTAAATGAAGTTTTTGTAAACCGGTTTACTATATGAATGATCAAATAAATTTGGATATTACAAAACTATCCTAGAGGATTACAACATTGCAAAACCTAATCCTCTGAAACATAAATCACATGTTTTGTAGAAATTAAGTAATAAAGTAAAGACAAGTTTTCTTGCAGTCAAGTTCATGTACGGATAGTCTGACAGTATTCCAATGGAAGAAAATTAATCTACTTTAAAAATAAGGATCTCTTAAAAAATGTCAATGAAGAAACTTCCAAGCATTTCTAAAAACAACATTTTCAGAAGATTTTATGTTTCTCTTCCAATAATTAATGCATGCATGATTTAGCTAATCAATGGTTTTTTCTTGTGGTTATCAAGTGACATTTAATAATTTTTCTGTTCTCTTTGTCAATATAAGCCATCTGTAATATATGTTTTGGTGGAACTTGAATCATTAATTTTGACATTGTACCATGAATGATTGGAATCCTAATACTTATTTTTATGTTTTAATAAGCCAAGTTGCACGGAATTAAAGAAACAATGAAAATATTTGTAGATTTGATATACATAGTGTGGCCTCCTTGGGACCCAGAGGTGTCTCAGATCACTTATATTAGTATCAAACCATTGGAATGAGGACAAACTGAGGAAAATCTGACACCAAGAAATAGGACCAGGTATGCAGGCACTGCATGTATTGAAAGACATGGCTGGAGGAGGACATTTGGAACCATGGTTTTGCATGGGTGCCTTGGTGCAGGTCTTTACTGACTTAGTTGACAGAGTATGAATATTAAATGGCTACATGGAGCCCTATTCTGGATTATCATTCTCCTCTAGGATTTGCATTATAGCTGGTATGCTGATTCTATTGTTTCTCAAGCATTTCAATGTGTTGTTACATTAACCTGAATCACATATCTATTATACTTAGAAGCTATATCTCCATGGTGGTGTTGAGGGGATAGAGGATGGGAAGACTGACAGGATCACGTTTCCAGGAGGCGTCCCTAGAACATTTTAGGGGCGGCAGGGATAGTGATTTAAATTTATATATATATATGAATTTTTGCCACATTTATTAATATATTATAGAGAGAGAGAGGGAAGAGAGAGAGATGTCAATAACTAATAACAACAATATCAATATGTAAATAAATCACGAGAGTAGTAGTATAACAGCATAATAAATGTCAATAAAGCATTATAAATTTATAACAGTCTCAAACATCATTAAAACCATGGTCCAAAGTAACAAAACAAGAAAACCACAATAGTACAAAATCTCTTGGTGGAAGTAATAACTGCCAGCCTTGAATTATTTGGTCTTCCTCAGTTATTCAAACTACTCTCAACACACAAAGCAAATTACCTTGAAGATGGATCAAGAAGTATGCTTCCTAACATTGGTAACTAAAAGTGTATAGTACCATATACACAAAATATATGCAAATCTGATACAAACAGATACAAACAGAAAATATACAGTAACACACAAAATATATGCAAATCTGCATCAAAGAACCATAAAAGCATTAGTTTTGTATGTTATTTTTGCTGCTGAAGTGTCCATCCGTTTGGGGAAGGCTAGCCATCTTCGGGACGGCGAGGGGCGTCCCCAACGTCCCCCAGCCGTGCCAGGGACGGAGGGATGTCCCCAAACGGATGGGGACGTTTCCGGCCATTTCCTATTGATTTTCTTGGTTCGGGGACGGCAAGGGGACGTCTCCTTTGCATCCCCCCGTCCCAGGGACGGCTAGGGACGGGGACGCGTCCCCGTGTAACATAGGTAAGAAGATACATATCATGCCTGTGCATACATGCTCATGGCATCACATCAAATCTTCCTACTCCTGTTTGCTTGTAGGGTTGTGCTGATCTGTGGCTGGATTCTATCATGCAATGACATGTAACCAGATAACTACCAAAGAAAGCTCACCATGTGATGCAAGGGTTTGTACCAAAGCCTTTGACAACAACTCCATTCTTCATGCCTAAGGATGCAATAAGTGTGTATGTGCTAAACTACACAACATGGAATGAAGACAACACTCAGCCGATAATTGTGGTATAACATCATCAAATCACAGAAACATATGATGTACAACACTTAAACCTGAACTATGTGATGGAAACCCATACCAAATTCTATACATCTAACTCACATAAATACCTTCTCTGTCGAGTAGGTACGATAAAGGCAAAGAGTGTTTTAGGTCACTTCCAAGTGACATCAATTTAGAACCACCATCATCAAGAATCACTTAACAAAAAATTCAAACAACTAATATGCACATCACATTGCACAACATGACTCTTTATTAACTCATTGCTTTATTCCTTCATTTATTAACTATATAAAACACTCAAGTTTTTCCTCCTATGTCTATCTCACTATCTTGATAGAGTGGTTGTTATTATTTATGGCTATTAAGATGGAAAGTGGGATATCAAATAGCGTTAGTTCTGGTCTTAGTGTCTCAGAAGGCAAAGTTCCACCAGGAGTGGGAGTTGGAGTAGATGACAGTGAGATTATTGGAGGGGTTTGGGAGTTTGGACCTAAGATGATGGTGTTGGAGCCCTTCTCCTATGTTATCCCAACTCATTCACCCTGAATAATCTTTGACTGCTAACTTTGCATCTGCACAAATCTTGGTAGTCTTCAAATCAAACTTTCCCTTCAAAGAATCATACTCCACTTCCTTCAACTTCAATTGTTTCTCTCCATGTTCCATAGCATTTCGGAGACAAGGCTGGCAGGCAACGATGAGATGCATTTTGGGTAAAAGAGTTCAAGGGAGCACTTTTTGGGGATGGCTACATATATACATAAACTCAAATTTTAACAAGTTTAGGCTGTTTAGCTATACATGACATCAAAATTCAAGTTTAGATATTCATATAATTTATGAAATTCAAATTTCAATGTAACATGTTCATTGATTCAATTATAGCAAAAATAAAAAATAGAAATTTCTGATTTCATTGTTCAGTGTTTTTACTACAACAAAAGGCCCAAAGGATACAAAATCTCAAATGAAAGTGTACTAACTAACATGCATTTCTTACAATCATATGCTATTATGCTTTTGCCCATTCTACACCTGTATACTCATTTTATAATTGCCTACTCTCATACAGCTGTATGCAGTCATAGAATTAACCATTGACAAAAAGGGTGGCAATTATATGTTGCCATTCAACAAGAGAACATTTTAAATCCATAATTGTATGCAAACATTCAACAACTGCAAATTTTCGTTCCACAGTTGCATGCATTCACACAATTTCCCATTGACAAAAAGAGTAAGAAATGTATATTATACTTTCATTCTATAGTTGTATGCAGCAATTCGACAGTTAGTACAGTGAAATAGTTGTATCTAGTGATTCCAAAGTTTTACACTTTCTTTAGACAATTGTATGCAATCAGACATTTGCTCTTTGTAGAGTAGATTTTTTCTTTTGTTAAAACAATTTTAGACCACTATGGTGATGTTAGACTGTCTCTAAGATGATTGAGAGATGTTTTAGATATCCCCAGCCATCCGAACAACATTAGGCCCTATAGACACTATCCTAGAGATGCATTCCTAGTTTATTCAATGACAAGGGATGGCCAAGGGACATCCCCTATCATCTCATTATACTGTAGATGCCAATGTTGGATTCCACAAACAAGCATGAAAGTACCCAAAACCTAGTGCAAGGAATATATACAATAAAATTGTTTAACAAATGATACTAGAGAAAAATAGAAAAACATGGTTAACAATACAAGAGACATGCCAAATGTTCAAGAGACAATATTTACAATAAGAAAAATAGCATAAAGAAAGCTCACAATAGCATGACTAAAACGTGCAAGGTGAGTGGAATTATATATAGATAAGAGAGGAGGCAAAACCAACCAATGAGAGATGTAACTCCAACTACCCAAAAATCGATGGTTGTTGCATTCATGTAAGATGCCTTCTAGCTCCATAAAGGCTCACTCTATGTACTTATGCAAGCTAAAGTAATCTTTTTGGAAAATGCAATAATATCCAACTAATGAAAACTAAAACCTACACTAACACCCCCATAAAGCATAGCTTAGGTGGGAAAAAAGGATGGGTCTGAGAGAGAGAGAGAGAGAGAGAGAGAGAGAGAGAGAAGGGACTAGCTAGCCCCCTCACAAGATGCAACCTCTTGCACTCCTAGCAAAGCTCGTAAATGAAGAAACTTGCTTTCAATAAAGGGTTTTGTGAAGATGTTGGCCACTTTCTTAGTATTCAAGCAATAGTGAAAATCAATGAATTGTCCATGAATGAGCTCCCAAATGTAGTGCATGTGGACCTCAACATGTTTGGTCCATTGATGATGGACTCAATTCCAAGACATTGAGATAGCACTTTGGTTGTCACAAAATATGATAGGTGGCCTACAAAATTGGATACATGGACTCAATTCCAAGACATTGAGATAGCACTCAGGTTGTCACAAAATATGACAAATGGCCTACAAAATTGGACACTGAACTCAATAAGAATATGTTGAAGCCAAAGGGCCTTAGTGTTGGCATTCATAGCTCCCCAAAACTTGACCTCTATGGAAGAAAGAGCAATAGAAACATATAGGACTAGAACAAAGGGAGAAGTTGTACCTAAAAGTGGACTTGTGATCCTGAGAATCACCCACCCAATAAAAAGTGTGCCTAACCAAGTCAATATCAATGCTTGCTACAAGTGAATCCCATAACTATGAGTGCCTTGAATGGAGTGGAGGATCTACTTAGCCACCTTCCAATGTGCCTCATGGGGTTCCTACATAAATTGAGAGAACAAGCCAATAGTGTATGAAATGTTGGGCCTAGTATAAGTCAACTAAATGGTGTTATCAACAAGTTGAAACAAAATAGCATCAACCAATGGTGTAGAACATTGTGCCTCAATTTTTACTTTATAAAGAAAGGAAGTCAAAGCAAGTTTGTAGTTGGCCACATGGAACCATGAGAGCAAGTGAAGTGCATACTTGAACTATGCAATGCTAATCCTGAAAGTTGACTGATAGATCCCAACTATCATAATAGTGCAACAAACCCAAGTCAATCATCAAAAACTATCATGAAAGGTAATTTTCAATATCACAAATAAGAATGAAGAGCTCCCCATGATCAATAAGTCATCAACATACAAAACTAGAAGTGAGACTCATCCTATTGCAAGATGTAGATGTTCGGATCATAATCACACCAAGTGAATCTAATTGAGAGAAGAAAGAATCCATTTTGGCATACCCTGCTCGAGGGGCTTATTTAAGGCCATAGATAGATTTCATAAGTTGCTCTATGCATATCTCCTTCTCAAGATTTTTGTGGAAAAAGGCACTCTTCACATCCACTTGATGAAGTTCCCAATGATGTGTAAAGGCAATAGCAAGCGTGAGTCAGATAGAATTCATCTTTGCAACAAGTGCAAAGGTCTCGGTGTAGTCAATATCAAGAACATATGAATATCCCTTGGCGAATAGGAAAATATTTGAACTTATAAACTAACCCATCTACATCAAATTTAGTCCAATTCATCCACTTACATCAAACAAGTTTCCTTCCCTTAGAAAGGGGGACTAAATCCCAAGTGCGATTCTTCATTAAGGAACTATACTCCTACATAGTTGCATCCCACTTAAGAATGCTAGATGCCTAATGAAAAGATTGTGGAATTGAAGGAGAGGCAACAAAAACATGTGGTTCTTGGAACTGTGACCAAGTCTTGGTATCTAAAGGATACTTCTCCAATCACCTACGAATTTTAAGGTATATGTAGCCTAGAGTGGAAAAAGGAAAGGTGAGTTAGGAGGAGATTCTGCATCCTCAAAATGATGGCTAGGAGAGGAGAGAGGATGATCCTCATCATCATAGTTCGCAGACTCAAACTCGAAGAGTACTCAACAAGCCCAAAATTTTGACTTGACAAAAACTCAAAAACTTAAAAAGTACTAAAATTTCTTATAAAAACACTTTTTTTTTGCAAAATTCAATTACAAAATGTATCAAATGAATCTAAAAAACCATGAGGAAGTGTTTTCTATTACATTTGATTCTTGAATACATATGGATTACAAAATGGAATCATCATGCAAAGCTAGATAGTGGATACTGGATACAATAGCTAGCTACTAACTAATAACTATTATGAATTTATGATGATTGTCTTCGAAAATCATCATAAATTTAATATCTAGGAAATTACAATTTCCTTGTTCCCAACCTAGTGAAAAATATGGGGTAGAGGGTACGGGCCCCTCGATTCAATTCAGGCTCCATTGCCGCCAGAAGACTGTGGCTAGGCCCACCTTGCTGGTATGGCAAGGACCTCCACCATATCAATACATATCCAACTTAATCTTCCTTGGCTTGCCAGCCACACTCCATAGCTCACAAATCAACAATCTCATCCCTCTCAGAAATTATGACAGCCTCATACACTTTCATCATCCGCAGATGGTCCGGAATACCACTATAAGGATCAATCCCATCCAAATCAATAAGTTCTCTCAGGTCTTTCAACACCTTGTTTAAACATAGAAATGGTCTACATCAGTGAGGTGCCTATTTATTCATATTACTTTGTTCTGTGCAAAGTTGAAGGTTGTATTGCACAAAACAAGATCATTGAGGTATGTTGTTGAGCTTCAACTTCTATTATGCTTCTTTGTGTGAATGACATCAAACAGAAACTCTTAGTTGCTACCACAATTAGAAGCAGCACTCCTACAAGGTTGAGACAAGATTTGTTAGAATAGTTTTTTATTACATCATTAATATAATAATACATAACTACTTACATAGTTATGATTTAGTTGATCGGGTATGCTCAATCAAGTTGGTTATTTACCAACCTTACTATGTATTTGTTCATGCTTCCACGTTTAATGAATTTGCTCGATTGCTCTCT